>APFE031705194.1:21625-56453 GCA_000404065.3 Pinus taeda | reverse complement strand
ATGAGTAAGGTGTGATCAAACAAAAGGAAAGTACTTCATAGATTTGTGCTCATTATGGGGAAAAGCACTTGATCCTTTTATAAATTTTGTCATAACCAAATAAAATAAAATAACATATACATTAAGTAATAAAGGATTACTGATTTAATAGGAAAGTAACTATAGTCTGTATATTTTATTACTAATGATAATGGACAAGTTAAGTATTAAAAAAAAATATGTTTGTGATAGAAATCATAAGAGGACTACAAGAATAACTTATGGATTATAATTTTCATGTCTCTTCATGGCAATGCATGTGGAGTAGATAATGTAGCTATTATATGGACTTCATTTGGAGATATTGATAGTAAGTAGGTTATATGATGCATTTGTTTAAGATGGTTGTGTAGATGGTTTGATGTTCTAGGAGAACAACACTTGAATATTGTGGATGAAGTTTCTTGATGCATTTTAGATAATGATGATAGTGTATTATGCAAGATTATGTGATTTTATGGTTGGATAAATGGTTGGTGATTACATGAGGATGTTCAAAAAAATTGAACATTGCAGAGATCTAAAATTTTGATTACTGGGCGAGGTTTGAGGATGAAGAGCTAGGGTTTCAAGCTTTTGCAAGTGTTGAACTCCATGGAGGGGCACAAAGGGGGGAGCTTCACTCCTTCCTATAGGCAGGCTGTGGCCAACCGAGGTAAGAAACCAATAGAAACTGCCAGAGGTCCTTCAAGAGAAGGGAAAAGGAACATGGAAGAGGAATAGGATTTAACCAAAACAAGGGAGGACAATAGAACAAAAGAAAATTAGGAAGAAGCCAAGAAATAGGGAGTAGAAAACAAAGCGTAAAAGGGGCCATGTAAACCCAAGGCTGAGGTTACACCCAGAGTAGTTTTAAATGATCCTGCTCTGCAAGCGCACAGGGACCACATGCGAACCTATGCTATCATTTATAAACTCATGGGATTATGGCCCACTGAAAAGGCACTACAAGCATGGATTAAATACCACTAGAAACCAAAAGGAATCATAGACCTACATCTTGGGTCAAATGATTTCTTCACTATGGTCTTTACAAATATTGAGGACAAAGACAGGGTGTTTGAAGGAGGGCCCTACTTCTATGCAGCAGTAGGCCTCTACATGCGGCTGTGGATGATGAATTTTGTCCTAGAGCAAGAGAATTTCACTTCAGTCCTGGTCTGGGTAAGACTCTACTCCCTACCTCTTGATTACTGCGAAACGAAATTGTTGTCTTCCATAGGAAACAAATTAGGGTGTTTTGTCAAAGCTTCTGAGGCCACCAGAAGGGGAAAATATACTTCCTTTGCATGAAAATGTGTGGAGATGGATCTCTCTGGAGCTCTACGTGATGAGGTCATCATGGATGTTTTTGATGAAGAGTGGGTGTAAACAGTTGACTATGAACATATTCCTTTCAAATGTCATAGGTGACATGAGCATGGGCACCTATTTAAAGACTACCCTCTCAGTAAAATAGAGAACAAAAGTAAAGCTATGACACTGAAAGACACTGAAAACTTTCACAAGGTGGGATATAGAGGAAAAGGGGGCAAAGGCAACATCAAATAGAAGGGCAAGAGGCTAGTCTGAATAGGTTCCAAGTACTCAAAAAATAGGAAGAGATAACAAGGGTAGATCAGGTAATGTAAGGTAGCCTAGGGGAGAAGGAGAAAGAAGAAGATAATGAACAAAAACAAGATATTAATAAATAGAAACAGACTATGCTGAGCAATGGAGAACTTGAAATCGACCAAGAAATGACCCAAAGTAAGCTAGAAATGGAGGATCATGAACTGTAGGAGATTCTTTATAGAGAACACTTAGATCTGGAACGGTTCTTGTAACAGGGGACCATGGGAGGGGTAGACTCAGTACCTCAAGAAGAGTTCAACAGAGTACAACAACTGTTCCTATGGAAAACTCAAGATAAAGGGCTAGAAAGGCAAAGAAACAATGAAAGGCAGGGGAATGAAGGTGTGAAAACTATGAAAACCACACCAGGATTAGCTCCTAGAAACCCAGGGAAAAAAAGAGGCAGAAAAAAGTAGAATGAGTTATTGATGTAATGTGGAAAGCTAATGATAGATTTAGGTAAGATGAAAGACCTAACCAGCTACTCCTTTTCAAATATTTCATAATGAAGTTCACATCTTGGAATATCAGAGGTCTAGGTAGTAAACAAAAACAAAGAATACTTAGCAATTGAATGAAACAAGAAGGTTCGGATATGATCTTTATCCAGGAAACTAAATGTTCCATTCAAAAAATAAAAGAATTCACAGCAAATGGCTCAATAAGTTTGAGTTTCTAGAAGTCAAAGCAGATAATACAGCAGGAGGCATACTCACTCTTTGGAACCCCTAAAGGATTGTCATAATAGATACTGAGGCATCTTAGAATTATTTATCAGTGGTTATTCAGCCTGTGGGAAATAGGGAGACTTATCTGGTCATGAATGTTTATGGCCCCCAAAGGCTGGATGATAAACTCAGGTTTGTAGATTCTCTTGTGGAACTAACAGATAGACATGCAGGAGTACCATGGATCATGGGTGGGGACTTCAACATGATCAAATCACTTTCGGAGAAAAAATGGGGAACCATAACTTTAAGCAAAGACTCTATAGCATTTCAAACTTTTATAGACAATATGAAGCTAGCTGACACTGATATGAGAAATGGCCTCTTTACATGGAATGAAAAAAGAGGAGGAGAGTCTCAAGTAGCCTCAAAGTTAGATAGATTCATAATCTCAGAGGACCTTATGCTCACTGACAAGGAAATGATAGTGAGAATTCTCCACTTTGGAGGCTCGGACCATTGGCCTGTTCAATTTGAGGTTCAGGGCATTGGTACCCCGAGGAATAGACCTTTTAGATTTGAGAATATCTAGCTCACCCACCTAGATTTCATCAGCAACATTGCAAAATGGTGGACAAAAGATCTACATATTCAAGGTGCAAGAATGTTTCTGCTACACAAAAGACTAAAGCACATCAAGCTCAGACTCAAAGACCAGAACAAGAATGAATGTGGAAATACTTTTGAGGCAAAAAAAGTTGTTTAAGACAAAATGCAGGAACTTAATCAAGCCCTTATCACGGATGGCTTTGATAGATTCAGAAATGATCAAGTCACCAAACATCATCAAGGCTGGGAGAACTTATGTAAACAAGAGGAAATATTTTGGAGATAAAAATCTAGAGTTCAATGGCTAAAAGAAGGGGAGCAAAACACTAGATTTTTCCACAGATCCACCATGGTGAACAAATCTCATTATAGGATCTCTTCAATCAAGGATTAGGGAGGTCATCTACTTAATTCCCATGAAGATATAGAAACCGTGTTAGTTCAACACTTTCGAGGTATAGCTAAGTAAACCATTTCAGACAGAGATCATTTTATCAAGGACTTAACAAGGCATATACCTAGGCTAGTAACAAGAGAGGATAATTTCAATCTTAACAGGCCAGTGACTGAAGAGGAGGTTAGTGAGGTCATCAAATAAATGCAGAATGGTAAAGTGCCAGGCCCTGATGGTTTTAATGTGGATTTCTTTAAAGCTTGATGGAACATTGTTAAACAAGATATTCTGAATGTAGTGAAGGATTCTAGGATGAATAGAACCATTTTGAAGGTGCTCAATACTTCCTTCATCTCTTTGATCCCCAAACAGGAAAATGTTCAGACTCCAGATAGGTTTAGACCCATAGCTTTGTGCTTTGTGTTTCTGTGGAGAAATTAGGTTATGTGGAGGGTAGACAAATTCTCAATAACATAATTCAAGTACATGAGGTGGTGCATTCATTGTTAAGCAATAGGAATGCCAGAATGATTATGCAATTGGACCTAGCCAAAGCTTACGATAAGTTGAATTGGACCTATATCAGGAAGGTACTTCTAGCCTTTGGTTTGATCGTAACTGGGTAAGATGGGTTATGGCCCTGGTAACTTCGTCTAGCTTCTCAATTCTGGTTAATGGTTCTCCTTCCAAAACTTTTTCTCCTTCAAGAGGCCTCAGCTAGGGAGATCTGCTCTCTCCCATCTTTATCCTCATGATGGAAGGACTTGGTTGGTCTATCAAGCATGTGAAAGAAGTTGATAACATCAAGGGTCTCCAACTTTCTGAGACTGGACAGTCTTTGACCCATCAACACTTTGTTGATGATACTATGCTACAGGGAATCTCCATGGTCAAAGAAGTAGTAGCTTATAAACAAATCCTGTGTGATTTTGCCATGGCAACAGGTATGGAAGTAAACCTCTCCAAATCTAAGATTTTTTTCTTTAATAATAATATTGCTATTTAGAGAAATATTTCTAGAATTCTGGGCTTTCAAAGGGATGTCCTTCCTTCCAAATACATGGGAGTTCCTCTAACTCATAAACCTTTGCACAAGATAATTTGGGAGCCGGTGATTAATAAGATGGAGGATAAAATTAAGAAATGGACTATTAGATCTTTAAACTTGGTAGGTCAGTTGGTGCTTACAAAATCTATACTTCAATCAATCCCCGTCTTCATGCTTTTAGCCCTTCTAGCACCAAAAGGAGTTTTGCAACAATTTAGAACCATTCAAAGAGACTTTCTTTGGGGTAAGGTGGATGAGAGAAAGAAATCGGCCTTGTTAGCTTGGGATAAGATTTGTAAACCTAAAACCATGTGGGTCTTGGATTGGATGATCTAGAAGTACTAAGCAAAGTTTTAGGGGCAAAATTATGGTGGTGTTGGGTAAAAGATCCAAAGGCATAGTGGGCTAGTATTTGGAAAGAAAAATACGACAGCAATTGGTAAGATAATGCTCACATAAGAACGACTGGCATCTTAAAAGGCTCCTACATCTGGAATAAGGCCTGGGCGAATAGAGGCTTAGTACAGAAAAATAACTTCTGGGAAATCAGAGAGGGAGATATTGCTTTGTTTTGGGAGGATAAATCGCAACAAGAACCTACACTATTAAGAGAGGACTTTCTAGACCTCAATAAAGAAACTGATACTAAAGGGTTAGTTAGGGTAAAAAAAAATTGGGATAAAACCAATAGTGAAGGAAAATGGAGAACCTAGAAAAATATAGACTACAGGGATGATAGCCCCTTGAAAGCAAAAGCTGAGGCACTTCTGACAATGTTGGATCAAAGGAAAATTTTAGTTTCAGAGGGGCATGACCAACTTAGATGGGGCAACAATAATGAAGGTACCTTCAATCTTAAGGAGGCAAAGCACATATTCCTTGAGTTGGAGTTTGGCAGAACCTATGGAGGCATCAAGGATGGATGAAAATCAAACTCTTCTTGTGGCTGGTACATCATAAGAAAATTATGACTTGGGAAAACATTCGGAAGAGGGGTGTTCTAGGACCTTCTAGATGCCAGCTCTGTGAAGCCCAAGAGGAAATAATAGAGCAGCTTCTCAATAATTGCATTTTCACCTCTAGGTTGTGGGATACTTTTGCAACAATTTTCCAATAGATAGACAGGGACAAAGGAAGCATTATTAAAACCCTAAATAACTAGAGAAGAAACTTCTCTGATTATGAATTTCTTCACTTAGCTTGGGCTTTAACTCCAAGCTTCATAATATGGAATGTTTGGAAAGAAAGGAACAACAAAATCTTCAAAAATGAAAAAAGTTCCTCCCAACACATTTTTGAGTAGATCTTAAGACAACTTAAGGAGATGGTAGCTACTTTAGTGCGAACTTCCCCAAAGAATCCACCTTCAGAAGCTGAAATGCAGATACTTCTTTAGTTCGGTATGTCAGGGCTTATACCATATTGCATGGATATGAAGGTAATGAAACTAGACAATAAGAAGGATTACTGGCATCCTCCCCCTTAGGGTTTTTTGGAGTACAAGATTGATGGGGCCTCAAAAGGCAACCCGGGTATTGCTAGTTTTGGAGGAGTGTTAAGGGATGAAAATGGTTTCATCCTTTTCATTTTCCATTGCCATTTGGGAAGATCTACTAACAGAATGGCAGAATTAATGGCACCTGATCAATGTTTAGAATTCCTGAAGCAGAATAATCTCCAGAATATAATAGTCAAAGTTGATTATGAGTTAATCATTAACTCAGTCAAGAGAATCTGTTGTGGCACGGAGCTGGAAAAAGTCTCAAAACACTGGAGGCTGCTTCAGATCTTTCAAAAGATTCAGTTCACCTCTTGTGCTTATGTACTGTTAGTTTTACTGATGTGCGAAGGACGTCAAGTAAATTGGCGGACATTCTGGCCAATCAAGGGGTGCTCTACACCAAAAGGAGGGTCAAGTTGAGTTGGCAAGAGATGCCTCAGAATAGATTAAGGGAGCATTTTCTCAATCAGGCAGATGAGGATAGAATGATGTTTCAAAACAGAGCCACAGAGATAGGGTCTAGTTGATTTGGGTTCATTATGAAGTGTTATTTTAGAAGTGATGTCATATTTGGTATGTAGATCTTTATCTGCCTCCTCAACCTAGGTACTCGCAAACCCAAAAGTCTTAGGTGGAAGTTGCTCAATAGACGATGTTTCGTGGATCGATGGCTGGATGGATGGATTTTCATCTTCCTTTGGTTCATGCACTCGAGGAGATGGGAGGGTGTGAGGGGCTAGAGTCTAGGCTTTCTCGGCAGACTAAAAAACCCTGCATTACTTACTATGGTGGAAATACTGCTCTCGGAGTGGTTTCTAGTTTTTCACATGCCCTTCAAGCAAGAAGCGGTATTTTGGAGTTGGAAGCGATTCTACTCACCAATCAACACATGACCAAGGGAGGCGAGAGAATACCGCCCTCATCGCGTGGTAATCCTCGGTGCTTTTGGCTCATGCTATATGATCCTGATCTATAGGATCAAGCGAGGTGAATCCGCAGTCAAGAATAAGCGTGCCTGTTGGTGGGTCTAGGTCATTTATCACGTGGTAATTCTTCGTGCTTTTAGGTGTTGCAATATTATCCTCCGATGTTGGA
Source organism: Pinus taeda (assembly GCA_000404065.3). Lineage (NCBI taxonomy): Eukaryota > Viridiplantae > Streptophyta > Pinopsida > Pinales > Pinaceae > Pinus > Pinus taeda. Next base: position 49,485 of record APFE031705194.1, on the reverse strand, counting down.
TCTGGCGAGGAGAATCGATAGTCAAGGAAAAGTATGTAGGTTGGTGGGTCAGGGTTTATTTTTTGTGCATGTTGGTGGGTCCAAGTCTTTTGACCTTTCACAAAATATTTATTTTAATATTTTAATTACTACGAGTCTGTTGTTTGGGTCTTTAGGAGCTATTTGGTGAAGCTTTTACTTTGGGCTAAAAGGTTTAGCCTGCGGTTGAATGTATTTTATGTAATTTTACCCTTTGAACATTTTGAATAGAAGACACTACTCTTGAATTAGCAAAAAAAAAAAGATTACATGAGGATGTTCTCTCTAATGTGTTGGATGATATGGTTGGATTGTTCACTGAATGAGTCCACTCCACTAAAACCTTACCTCACACTGTGTTTTTTCCAAATTATGGGTTAGGACTATGTTTTAGTCTTTTTTTTCATTTATCCTCACTCATTTAAAGTGATTCTACCTTCAAACATTGCCAACATCTATCCCTACACCCTATAATTTTCTTATAAATTTCCCTAATCCCTACCCCTCCATTCCCATACCTAAACTAGTTGCCCCATTTTCCCTTGTTTTCCATATCCGACCCTTCCCTTCCCTCCAAACAAGCTAGGGCTAATATTATGCAAACAATCCCCATGGAAAGTGAGAAGAGGAAGTATAATAAATGAGGTAACATCTCTAGATTTGAACCATCCAATATGAAGGAGATCAATGCTTCATCATTCATCAAAAGATCGTTTAAAGATGTTAGTTACGTAGGGTTTTATGAAAAATTTCAAGAATTGGGCTGCCATGCTAAGTTGACCAGTCTATTTGACACCAATTTTAAGAGGAAAAAGACCACCATATGAGGAATGGACTTCTTGGTATTAGCAAAGGTGATTGGCATGATTTTTAGGGTTTTGAGGTCATTTCCTGCACACAGTGGTCGTCTTACTTCAAAATCATTTTCTAAGGTAATGAAGATGAATTTCACAAAAGCGAATGACTTGTTTATCAATAATATACCACAGAACAAAAACCTCTTTCATTTTATCACATGTGTTATGATTTGAGAGAAATCCCCAAAACACAGTTGCTTGAGGAGAGTTGTTCCACTATGGACAACTTCACTTCAAGTCAATTTTTCAAGGGATTGGAGCAGGTTTTTGTAGATATTGATGACTCTATTGTGTAGTAGACACCATAAGCTTTCCAACCACACCTTTTTCAGCAACTAACTCATCCGGGAAGGCCTTCAAACATCTTTCCAAAATTTGTTATGCTTTTTCTAATAACATGCTATGCTTCTACACATTTCGCTATGCTTCTGTTGAGAAACCTATTTTCAATGTTTTCATGGTCAAGAGCTGATTTTTCTTGATGTAATTAGTATTCATATAATTCTAAATGATGGAATTAATTATTCTAGGGATTTTAAGAGTGAATTTGATTGTAATTAAGCTTGTAAATGTCAAATTAGTGTAGACTCATGCTGATTAATGCTTGTAAAGTTAAAGTGAATCAGTTTGGACCAAATTGGGAGTTGGTTTCTAACCTCCATAGACTTAGGTATGTTTGGAGATATTCTTGTAAACAATACTTATGATGGTTGATTCGACACTTGAGACAGGGAAAATGTAATTTTTGGTCTAAATGTAGTCTAATCTAAGTCATAGAGAGGGTTGGATGCTTGATAATCATAGCTTGGAGCCAGTGTACACTTTTTTGCAGTAATACAACAGGCAATTGCACCTATTATCTTGGGATTTTTGTGGTATGGTTTGTGATAGTGATTTTTCTCTATTTTATCATAAAATTGAATATATATTTCTCCTTACTACCATATCTATGCTTTCTTGTGATCATCTAATAGGTGTTTAAGCAGAATTCGTAAGGTTTACGCTCTGTTTTGATGAGATTTTCATGCTAGTGTTCTATTTATTCTAATGAGTGAATTCATGGTTACATGCTAATTCTGAACCTCTATCTTCTCATCCCTATACCATAATGACAACCTACTTCTGTCACTGATCATACCTATTGTCACTCACTACAAAATGTGTTTTTGTTTGTCCAATGTGAAAGAGAGCAGTGAAGTTTGAAGCCATATTCCAAGTCACTGAGGATCTCAAAACTAAATCAGGCCCTCTCCATTGGATAGTTCTCAAAATAAGTTTTCCAACAGTATGTGGAAGTCCAAAATTTGACTCTTGTATTAAACGTTAGAGAAGATTGAAGCTACTCTTTGAAAGACAGAAAACAAAGAGAAAAGGATGAAGGGTAAGGCTCATAAGAAATCACAATCAGAGTTTACTAAAGTAGCAGCTATGGAAGACAATGAAATATGCGATCAGTGATCATTGATATCAAAAATCACAAATCACAAATTAGAGTTTCAAGGCACGGTCTATCGACGATGATAGGTCTTGTATCGACGGGATCGCATATCAGAGGTCATAGTCATGTCATAGATCACAATTGGAGTTTTAACGAAGAAGCAACAACAGAGGGCATAGCGAACCTGTAATCAACAATCGCCGATATCAGTGATCGGTGATTAGATGTCTTGGTAGTGATGGATGAGTAGTAAATCAAATATTTAGGGTGAATCAGCATATCAACGATCGCAAGTACCGGAGGGTACAACCAAATATGACGTCATGAAATTGCCGAAGATCGATAACATTAAAAATTGTCGTGATTCGGGCCTCTAGTGTTAAAGCGATGGGGAGGATTGGTTGTGATTAACGAAGGAAATCAGTTGCAAAAACAAAGAAGGACAAGCCTTTTCTCTCTCCTCCAACCAGTCACGTGGACAAAATACTATTGGTCCAGATAAACCTACGGGGCAGCTGACATCATCATGATGTGGCAGTACTAAGGATACGTGGCATGTTGATTTAGTGTTTTTAGGGGTCCTATGGGGGCATACTCGAGTTACACGTGGTAGAGGATGATGTCACATCACAAATCACAAATCACCGTTTATAGGTTAAGGTGTGCTATTACATCAAGGTTAAAATCCCAATTGCAATCTCCTAAGAAAGGGGCTTCAATAAGGGGGTTGGAACATAGTCACATAAAGAGATAAAATAACCAGCGGCTAAGCATAGCAGGCGCCCCCACATATTGTCAATCACAAGTGTCAAAGGGAGCAAACAAAGCTGATATTATGAAATGGTTGATTGTGATATCCCGGGTGGGCCCAATCGGCATTTGGTGGTTGCAAGAAATATAAGGTGCAGACTCTCCCTCATACTTTTTCCAAGTGTACCAGACAACATCGCACATCAGAGATTGCAATGTTGGGGAGGTGATGCTGAAGGCAAGGATTGGAAATCCCTGAAATGTGTGATTTTATTTAACAAAGGGATGATCCTCACATACGTGAACACAATGGTCCTAGCACTCAAGGACTAAAAGCCTAGTCATAGCCCCTGGTCACATGAAGCAAAGCAGCCAAAGTGGATCAGAATGTCCCATTCTTCAAGGACTTTTAATGGGAAATCCCGAAGTGATAACTCAACAATAAAGTAATGCAAAACTTTAAAGGCATGGTGGGTTGGCAACTGAGGCATTTAAGAAAGGAGATGGAACTTTCAAAATTGACATGGGATGACCTAGTAAGGTGGCTTGCGACATGGAACCAAGGTCAACACTAACAAAGTAAATGAAAACATGGAGCCTCGAGAGGACTTGATGATCCAACATGGTTCTCCATGTAGAGGGAACACGAAGTACTGCCTAGGTGACCTCTACTTTTGACTGTGCCATTAAACTAATAGTTGAGTTCTCCTAGTTCTTGAGAATGAACGATTTGAGTAGTAAAGGTAGAAGCGACAGGAATCCGCTAGGTGGCACAATAGGCCAAAGCATGGACAAGCAAGAACCTGAACAAAGGTAATCACAAGGATGGGCATGGAGATATTTTGTTGCCATTCCCATCTAATTGTTGACCTGTCTTTTAATCATGTAATGTGATGATCATTTAGTAAATCAATTAACCTTTTGTAGACATTTTTGGGCCACAGAGCCATCCCAAGTTGATACATCTAGTCGATTTGATAACCGAGGCTTGGATGAAAATATTTTATGGTAATTACTATTCAATGCTCCCCTCTCTGGATAAATAGTGTGAAGCAACACTTCACAAAGGTTCAGAATCCTAATTTTTCAGACTGTACAACTTTATGATATGAATCTCTCATAATATTAAGAAAATGGTGGTGATTCCTACTTCGAGTACTATAGTATGTTACCCCTCTATTAAGTTCCACTATGTTCATGTTTCCTCTCTGAATTCATGTAATCGTAGCTGCTAGAAATGTTTCATACGTTCTTATAGATTCATTTGTGTTGACTCATTAATGCATGTTCCTATATGGATCTTTGATATTATATCTTTAAAATCGTGCTCCATGAATTAGTACACCCTTCCTCTTTCATACATTATGTCTACCTTTAACTCCAATGAGTGTAGAATTCTAGAGGCTTTAAGGTCTATGCGATGAGTGAAGAATTCTTGACGCTTCAAGCTCTATGTGATGACTTATTCTATCTCCTTATCTTCTCTGATTTCTCTCCCAAAGTTTATTAAGTTGTAGGTCTTCGAACTACTCGGCCTCCCCTAGTTCATACATATATTTCTGTGAGTTTTATATGTGAAGAAGTACTTGAAATACATGGCTTATGCCTTTGGATGAATGAACCAACCCTTGTTGTTTATTATATATATATGAATGCATATATACAAAAATATATGTGATGTCTCGAATTTTGTGAGAATCATATGAGACAAACAAAATCTAGATGTTTTAGGCACTAGTCTTGTAAGAAATCCACGGATGTCTCTTGAAGCGACAACATCTTTTGGTACCATGGTCGGGGACTTAATTGAAGGATTTTTCCCCTAGGATACGAAAAATTAAGAAATCTTTGCATATGTGAGCAAAGACATTCTGATTACATCCCCATCACCTTGGTGACTCCACAAATCTCATTATCATTTATCATCCTGGCATTTAGAAGGCCTCACACTCACTCATCCCTCTCAGAAGAAAACCCCATCTATATCTGAACCAGAGAAATTAATTTTCAGGAGTCTAGAAGGAGAAAACTCCTACTACCTATACTATTGTCTCATCATTATTTGAAGCTTCCTCATCCAACTCCCAACCTATTGTCATTCACTCAATAAAGAAATTCTAAAATTATGGAAAGCACTAAATGAATCCATTGAGAATTTTCACACACACTTTTGTAATATTGCATAATGATTTTCTAAAGATGAAATTTATTGGGAATTTCTCGATGGTAGATTTAAGTATCCTCTTTACATATCCAAAAATCTGCACTTCTTCGAATCATTCAAACCCCTCTGAGCATACCTCGATGTTAGAGCTACCAAATCTAAGATGAACAAGGTCACTACCACATGTGATTGTCCGTCCTCTTCTTATAAAATAGCTCTAGCTCTGCAGTGCGAGTTAGGAGAGGGTGCACGTACATTTGTTGAATTGTCACATCCTCCCACCCCACCCGCTCTCAATGTTTGCGTACATTTGGCTTGCAAGCCTATTGGTTGTCACACGAATTGATTCCCTTAAGTTTTTTCCCTGCATTCCATTGATCCTCTAGATTGTACTAACTTTTGTTCTTCCATTCCGAACTCCGCAATTGTTGTTAATGAGGATCAACTTGTTGATGCAGTTGGTGTTGTACAGCCAAATTGAGTTATCATTCATGATGAGTGTGTGCGGGAATCTAAAGAGGAACCCGCAGTGAAGGATGACTGCCTTCCATCCATGCCTCATCTGCTCTATCCTGACATCCCTTGTGATTCAGTCATTTTTGGTTTCTCTTATGAAAATTCAACTGTGAATGTTTTTACTTTCGATCATTCATAGGACACACGAGATGTCAACCTATCATTACATTGCTGAGAGGACACATCTTCCTCTGAAAACTTGTCCCATCTGTCATCTGTCATTGCTGAAAACACAGAGGGTGAACATCCCTATTTCTCATCTACCCTGTGAACGATTAATCAAATCCTAAGGATGTCGACGAACATCCCAAGTTTTCTGATCATGGTTGTCGTGATCTCTATACTTCTTCATTTGATCACGATGTTGATTCACTCCTGTTAATCTATCTAAGTCACTAGTCTCTAATGATCTATCTATTGATAGAGTGGAAACCCCACAGGCCATCGAGCCACTTTAGCCTAGCCTGATGACTATGTCAGGCCCTCTTTGTCTTGAGGTTAGTTCCACTTCTGATAAGAAAAATTTCAAAACACCCAAGCCTCCTCATCACTCTCTGCTTTGCATTGAAGGTCAATCAAACACATAGATTTCATTTCCTCCACTCGAATCACACGATCTAATCGCTTATGCACTGGAGGAATCATACACAACAAGCACACTTGTAAGGCGTAAGTTGTATCTCTTTCTCACATTTTCTTGTCTATCATAGTTGATAGAGTGTGCATGCTTATCATCTACACACAATGTGTCACAACACCATGTTAAGTCTCCAGAATGCTTATCGTGTGCATTCACTCTTTTCTTTCTTATTGATGTTTTAGAACTTGGAGCTTGTTCATCTTCATTGATCAATGTTTTTGGTTCAATGGTTTACATGCATATTTTTCATGCCTTTGCCAACATGTTCCAGCCAATGCATCGGTGGCCGCATTGGAAATATCACATCATATGAGTAGGCCCACACACTATTTAGCGTAAGAGTAGGAGTAGTCTTTTATTTCCTACTTTGCTTTGCTTTCTAGTTTTCATGTACTTTTTCTTCTTGACTTGGTTTGGTTTTCTTGCTTGCTTGCTTTGATTACTTATTTTTCTTTCTCTTTAGTTATGCTTTTTGGTTTTTTCTTTCTTTGCTTACTTGTACCCTAGGTTAGCCTCTCGTGAAATCGTGTTTGGCTCTCAAGACAAGCTAGGCAAATCTAAGAGGACTTGTATAGCTATCAACATTTGGTTATTTGTTGTCCTCTCTCTTTATGAATAACTTGTTGTCTTCATTCGATGATGCCTTAATGGACAATACATTTTTTTCAGAGTGAGTCTTGGTGAAAACACAACAGTTGCACTGTTAACTAGTGCTACCTACTCTAATCAGTTCTTTTGAATTAACCCTTGTCAGCTAAGTCAAGTAGAGAAAGGCGAGGGGGGAAACCTTAAGAAGTATGTCAAAGGTATATAAACATACTTCTCTGAAGGAACAACCTCTTCTGCTCTCAATAAGTAGAGATCCCTCATCTGCCTCTGAAATAAATAAGTGCTTATGCACAGTTATTTGAAAAAATGAAAAATAAAAAATGAATAAGGCGAAAGAAGGCTTCCTACACAGAGGGGTGATGCAAGATACTCTGTTGGGGTACTTACCAGGCTCACTGGCAATGGAGCGATGCTTGTGTTCCTGCCCGAGTCTTCGGTGTACTGTTTAGGCCTATTGGCAGCAGATCAACACTACAGATGAAACATAAATTATGACAGTTATGTTACTTGTGCATCAATATACCCCTCATCCATAATCAAAACAACTAAGCTGACTTGGCTTGGAATGTGTGATGACCAATCAAGAGAATGGTAGGAACTACATCTTTCAGACAAGCTAGTGTGGAAGCCATCATGATCAAACAATTGAAAAATACTTACAGAAGGGTTAGACTCACTTTTCACATAACAAGGTGCATACAGAGAGTTAGAGTTCTACTAGTGTGTAACCAATGTTGTAGCCGCTACAACCACCCTCCAAAATTTTGGCTCGCATGCAAATTTCAGAGCCTACCTTAGGTCTTGTAATCAATAATCTTTGGTGACCTGTTAGTAAGATGATGATTTCAAGATCCCCTCCTTCATCTTAAATTTTTTCCATGTTCTCATCTTTATGCACCATGTGTCATGTTTGGGCATAGGTGTTGTTGTTTGTCATGCCAAGGGAATGTTTTTTTGCTTGCAGGGAATTGTGTGAATATGAATTATTGTCATCACATAGACATGTTTCAAACTCACTTCACACACTCTTGTCACAGAGGTTGTTGCATCAAGAAAAATATGTATTATGCATTTTGGATGGTATAAGCAGTGTCACTAAGTGTTCATGTGAAATCATAGTCAAGTCCTATCACTCTTTACGTCTGTGTCATTGATCTCACACTTAGCCATGTCCCAAGCAACCTAACCTCATTGAACTTCCCAAAACTTTGTACTTCTCTTTTGCAACCATCAAGCTTCCTCCCTTACCTCGTGAAACCCCACAGCCTGCAGAGACCCCAGCCAACACTGCTCTCAAGAAATGTGCAGAGCTTTCCAGCTACCCTCCATTCAAAAACTACACAGAGGTGTCCCCCTAGGACCCCCATCTTGTAGAAGTTTATTGTGGCCAAAAACTGCACAGTGTTGTCCAAGTAATCTTGGTTTTCTTGCATATAGATACTGTGCATATGGGCCTCTTAGGGCCTCATTCTAGCAGCAGTCACTTCCTGCTAAAACTACGTTGATTCATCACTCAATGACTATAGGAAAATGTAACATGCTAAGATCACTCCAAACGAGTCTAGGAGAGGTACCAAGACACCAAGTGATGGAAAAGGATCAAGACCGCATGCAAACTCTGTCGGATGCATGATCATCGCGAGGGTAAATAAAGAATACCTTCCAAGGTACACCTCTTAGTTGAGTTTGTAGGAATGTGTGCCATTGTCATATCATCCTGTCCTTAGTAGCGTGCATGTTCGCAAACACAAAAATCCATTTCATGTGTTTTCATTACATGTCTTGCTTCCTTTTCAATCGTTTGACCAACTGACATCTTCGGCATGTTTATTTCTATGTAATGACTATGACCTTGTTCTAGTGATGTTGAAGGTTTGTGTATGAGTTGTGTTCACTATGTAAACATTTATCACACTCACCCATAATTTTGCAAGCAATGTCATTGCAAGTTTCATCACAGTCACCCGAAGGTATATCCAAAGGTCACACTTATCGCTTTCATCATTAGATAGCCCCATAGTCAGTCACACTGAGCATATGTTGTCTTGTTGGTTTGAGATGTCTTGTCATTAAGTCATGTTGAGTGTGTGTTCACAAGGTCACGTATACATGAGTTCACTTACTCACACACAGTCATTTTTTCGAAGACTTGTCGACTGGACCACCCTCCATCAGTCGGACCTCCATTGAGCTCCACTGTGCAGTCTTAGCCCTCAGTGACCAAGCACTGCTGCCCAGAATTGCGCAGACATTGAGGCTGCCTCCCATGTAGTATACGGTACGCAATTTTGGCATTGACCTCATTGAATTTCACCTAGAATAGTGTATAATGTTTCCAAGAAGCCATCTCAACTGACGTTGCCCCCAAGCCATCGATCAATCTTGTTGTTGGTGAACCGAAAAGTTTCACTGGCAGTGACACCGGGCTTCACTCCAAAAAATTGTGCAGAATTTGTCAACATGCCCACCTCCATTGAATGAATAAATTTTGCAGACATGAGGGACAGGCACCCAGTGCCTATGACTACAATGTCCCCAAAATTTCCACAATTTTGTTAGCCAGTCCCCCTGTCAGTTGACCTGCTGCTCCTCCTAAAAATTGTGTAGTTTTCTTGGATTGTCCTCCAACTAACTAACACACCACTCAACCCACAAACTACATGCAGACCAGCCTCCCAACCTTGTGTGATTCTGGCCAGTAAGCTCCCACAACCCATTGCGAGCCTCCCCAAATAATGTACACAATCTTCACTACTAGTGCCCTCCCTGTTGCCCACACTGCCTCCCTAAAAAAAATTGTACTTCTTCCTCCCAATTGAGCCAGATCTTGCAGAAGGTCACTAATGTTCTAGACTACTCATCCCAGCCTCAGAGTGACCTCTGTGTAATTTTACTAGGTAGTGCTCTGGAGCCTGCATCCCAATGTGAAATGTGCTTCGCGTAGTTTTAGAGCCTTGTCCTCTCACCCGATCACCTGCACCTGAAAACAAAAGATGATGCATCATGGTAAACTAGGAGATTTATGGATTTGATTTCATCTCATCATGAGTTATTACAAATACAGGTGCATGGATGAGACATGGCGTGATGACGAATGGGATGAACAATGAGCACATTCTAAGAGACGTTTTCGCGAACGTATGAACACATGAAGCATGTCAAGTACTAATGAAGGGGATACATGCACATGCAATATCAAGTGAACACCAAGACCATCAAAGACTCTACACACCATGCCATGCAAAGGTGAAGCTATATACACCAAGAGCACACTCATTACTTAGCAACATTGCAGGTCAACATAGACACCACCATTAGCATGAACACACCAACATTGTCGTGTCGAGTCATGTCATGAGTCATCTTGGCCACATCACTACTGTGGGACATACTGTTGTAATCAATGTAACGTAACATGGAAGTACAAGAGACCCACATGTAAAGTTGAAGAGTCATATACGTCAAACAATCATGAGAGAAATCGAGCAGTCACAAGGGTCAGCTTCACCCTTGGCTATATGTACACCTCATTTGTACACGGAAAGGAATTTTCACCTTGGCTCCTCCCATAGAGCCTTGAGAGTCTATAATATTTACTTTGAGGAGAGAGCAGTGGCCCTAACAACCCACTATCAGGGTTAGTGATGTAATGGTATACGGATGTGTCTTGGAAATTTCGCTTAATTCAGAAGCCTGTTAAGAGCCCATCACGATTTCACACATGTATTGTATTTATTTGTATGACTATTCTTTGGATGCTTCTAATCCATTTTACGTTAACCTGTATTAGGATAGTTGAACTATTTCGGTTGTTCTAGTACATATTTTATTGGAAATGTGTTCTATCATTTGTTAACATTGTCTCCCCTATGAGGACTATTTCGTTGGACACTCAACACAGTCATTCTCGAAAACTTGTTATAACGACCGTCACAATCTTGTGGACTATTCCACTATGTGATGTACATGCTATCTATACATGCCATATATTCACCTTATGTTTTTTGACTACAGCATCCATGTGGACTACTTTGCCCAAAGCTACGGATGTCTTGTTATGTTTTTCGTCTCTAACAGAGTTGGGACTATTCCCTTTCAACTTGAGACTCATTCTACCACTCTCCCTCTTTAGTGAAAGGACCTTAACACAAGAGACACTAAGCACACACTACGCATGTCGACCTCATTGTTCGAAGACAAAGTAGACTGCTCTCATGTGTTGACCAGGAAGAGCTAAGGGAAATATTTAAGATAATGGAAACTAGGCCAGCATACCGAATGAGGTTGCTACACCAAACAATGTTATTTCTTGTTGGGACTTCATATTGGGGAGATCCCCGGAATGTTGGTGGGTCTAACACCGTCAACACTTATATATTGAGTTAGGTCGGATAGCTCCACATTAGAAAATTTTAAGCTAAACTTCAACAACAAAAAACTCCAATGAATAATTGTGAAAGGATCTTAGCAAACTAGGCATCTCTAAATATTTATATGATTTCCAAGACTCCAAAACATAAATACCATGAACATAAAGAAGATGGCTTTGAATTAATTTACATACATTACGAGCGTATAACTAGAAATTTTCCCATTTTCAATAGACCTTTTTAGGCTTTCACAAACTTGTCCATCACCATTTTAAGCCTTGCAATGATTATTACTTAAGTACCTCCAAGTAGCAAGGTATCATGAGAAAATTCAGGATTACTAATGAGTTTCATGCCCCCTGGGAATCAAATACCTAGGAAAACTCCAATACTTCATTCATATTCCAATCTCCCACTTAAGGACTCGAGGACTAAGATAAACATATAAGTGTAAAGACGGTCCCCCTATGTTATGCCTCTCGATGCTTTAAAATATCAAGAAGGCCTCCCATTAAGTAAAGGAAAAATCCATGGGCCTTACATGCAAGCTACAATCGAACTTGTCAGAGAACCATCAAACCCAAATTGCTTGATAACATAAAAAAAAATGATCTTTGACTCAAACAAGGAATTACCCATGTACAACATTCTAATCATTCCCTTTCCTTGCTTAGATCTCCTAAACTAAAATTATGTTATATATAAATTGGTAATTTCACCAAAACCTCCTTTCTTTTATTTGATGAGGTTATAGAGAAGGGGCTTGTGGAAACATACAATGATTTTAGGAATAATTTTATAGCAGGAATTACAAAGAGAGATGGAAATAATTTTTGAGAAGGATGATGGAATGAACTATTTTCGAATGAGAGCAATGAAGGAGCTAATCCCAACTCTCATCTTGTGACACTTTAAAACATATTATACCATCTGATAGAGATTTTACTTTATTATATGCCTATAAGAATGAGAAAATATTGTTGAGAAACTGCTTGAGCTAAGGGATCTAACTTATTATATTGAGAAGACTACTAGCCAAACCTATTCTTATAACATTGGACAAAGTAAGAGCTCATTACCTTCTCTCCAAAGAAATAAAGGGATATGAGCCAACATATACTCATTTTCAACTGTTTCTAATTTGAGAGTCCTTATAAAAATTGGTGATGTAATCATGACACACCCCTTTTTTTCCATAAGTTTCCACCATGACCCTATCTAACATAATGGTCTTAATATTGTTCATCCATTACATCATCTTAGACTAGTGCTGAATTTTTTTAATATTTTGATATCTTGTCTTCAACCATTTGCCTCTATATTTTAGTCACCATAGTTCTTGATCTTATAAGATCCTTTTGTAGCAAACTAAACTCATAAGTTTCTTATAATAGGGTTATCTACAATATTCTCATCCTCAAATATTTTGTGAAGAACTTATAGATGTTGATGATGGAGATATACTTCCTCACTTCTATCCTTTTGAGTTTTCTTTATCCATCTCATTAATGTTATTTTTTCAAATTTTATCTTTTGCTTCAAGATGAAGATAGTGAATCCTAGGACTCATGTTTTCTAGGCTTAGAGCAAATAATTATCCATTGTTGTGTCCACATCTATGAAATTAATTTGAACACTGCTCCTAACTGAAGTGTACACAATCCTCTTGATGCCCCATAGAATTGTATCATCAAAGCTTAAATTATTCTCCATACTATATTACTCTTTTGTAGGGATTCATTTACCCAAAAAAATTTCTCTTGGAGGAGAATAATTTGGGTTTTTTATGGCTTTAATAGAATTTAAACTTTTAACAATTTGTTCTTGATCTCTAACCCCACGTCATTACATGATAATATTTCATCATTTTCTTGTTATTTTTGGGTTCCACCTTCACTTCGGCCAGAACCACTTCCCTTCCTTGTACCTTGACCAAACCTATAAAGAGACGTTCGTTGTGGATTGTGTTTCAAGCTCCTTTTTATTTTTATTTTTGGCACTATAGATTTATCTATTCATGGTTCTATCAACTTTCGTTGCATTTTTTTTTTCCTTAGTATCTTTCATAATTTCCCCTTTACAAATTTCATCTACAAAATCAACAATGTAAGGGCCTTTAGATTTTCTTAGGATTGAAGGGGAAAGAAAAACAACCTCCTTTTCATATTCCCTTTCCACTCCAATTGGAATGTCCTCTAGAAGAGACATTTCATCAATGGGATGATTGGAAGTTGGAACTTCATCAGTGATAGCTTCATCTTCCTCATTTTTTCTCTCCTTCCTCTTCTGGGTTTTATAACATAAAAAAAATATTTACTTAGGTTCATTCATCGTGGGATTTAGAGGAGGAATATGCCTAACATTTTAATAGGGCATTTGGTGATACTAGAGACTTCTCTGTAACTCGTGACCTATTAGTTTCCAACAGCTAATTTCTTATTAGTCCCCCTATGTTGCTTTGGCTACTACCATTTCTCTCCCTCTTATTCTTTCTTCTTTGGGTCTTTACATCAAGGAAATATCTTGTAAAATGTCATTCATGGCACATTTGTCATTTCAATAGAAGATGATCATAACCAACCTTCTTTCTAGAAGGACCAATTGTTAAGCTTTATTTGTATTAGTTCCAAAAATCCTTTCTCGAACTCAACAAATCCACAAATCTATCCATAGGCTTGCATTCCCTCACACGCCTTGTCCAAATCGATATACTTTTCTAGGGTGTTTGTAATAATTCTAGAGGTTGCATCATTCTACCGATGGAGAGGGAAATATGCAAGCTTCACCCGCATTCAAATGATAGAAGGAATGTCATTCTTATGTTCAAACATCAGGGTTCCATTATGAAAATAAATCCCCTAAGCTCCTATGAAATATGGAGCAATATGAAAAATTAGATCTCTATATTCTTTCAATTCAAAGCAGAAGGAAAATAAACCCTTACCACAAAATGATGGAGAAATGTTCCCTTTGGCCTTGGGAAACTAGTTATATTGAACCTAGGTAGTCACTAAGTGGGGGAGGGCCAAAGGAAAAAAAATGACTCAATAAACTCAATTTCACATAAGCAACCCCATATCCCCCAATGGGTTGACATTCACATTAAAATACAAAATGTCATTTAGTTCTTTCACAAATTTGTTGGGGTAACGCCAAGGACTACGATGACTATTCACTAACAAATCTTTGAGAGCCAAAATATCTGGTGAAGCCATGAAGATATCTCCCACCCCACAATGGAAGCCATATTGACTCCAAGCAAGGACAAAAGTAGCTTTCGCTACTAGTTAAATTAGGCAGAAGAAAAGTTATTATGAATGGATGGGATATAAGAGATTAAGAACAAGGTGATAGAGTTGCATAAAGACTATCTATTAAAGGTTTGAATTTAAACATATTAACTCCAAAAAAGATATACATATTCTTTACAATTAAATTTATATAAAATAATAAAAGTAATTTATCTTCATGTTTGATATTTTATTTTCTATTAATTATTTCAACTTTATACTATAGTGAAAAAAATGTAAAAACTAAAATTTAAAATAGACATTCTTTATTATATATAATGTTTTATGAAAATCACATAAAATCTAGTTATAATTGAGCATGCTTTTACATAGAAAATTATGTATATGTGTGTGTGTATGTGTGTGTGGAATTAATGGAAAATGAAAAATATGTTGGGCTTATAATGGTGATAATACATTTAGAAAAACATTTTAGATAACCCAAGGATAAATATTATAAATCCAAGGAATAGAAATCTTTAGATAAATCTTATAAACCCTAATGATGTAATGTGATTGGATTTAATGTTATAAACCTTAACAATGTTTGCTAGAATATGGCGTTCGACTTAGCTAGCCATGGTTGATTATGGTTGATTTTCATATTGAGACAATCTTTGGCATGTTGTGACGTTGAACCATCGTTGACCATAGATGACCATGATTGTAAACCTAAGGATTTATTTTAAACCCTAAGGTTAATATTATAAACCTTATGAGTAATATTATACCCTAGGAATATGAAGAAAATAAACCCAAGGGATTGGTATTATACACCGAAGGAAATAATAAACCCAAGGGAATAATATTAAACCCAAGGAATTAATACTAAAAACCTAAGGGATTAGAAACCCAATAGATTGATAATATAAACACAATGGAATAATATTAAACCCAAAGTATTAATATTATAAACCAAAGGTATATAAACCCTAAGATAAATACTATAAAACCAAGGTAATAATAAACCCAAGGGATTATAAACCCAAGGGAATAATATTAAACCCAAGTGATTTGTCACAATGTGACGTTGGAATATGGTTGACCGTGATCCATGTTCATTTTGAGACAATATTTTTCAAATGCGATGTTGGACAATGTCTGACCATCGTTGACTATGATTGATCTACATATTGAGACAATATTTGTCACAATGTGACAATGGTTGACCATGGTTATTGACTATGGTTGACCATGATTGAACCCAAAGGTATTATAAACCCAAGAGAATAATATTAAACCAAAGGGATTGATGTTATAAATTTGAAATCTATATAAACCCTAAAGGGATTGATATTATAAGCCTAAGGGATTAATACTAAAAACCCAAGGGATTAAAAACCCAATAGATTGGTAATATAAACCCTGGGGAATAATATTAAACCTAAAGGGTTAATATTATAAACCCAAGTTGTATAAATCCTTAAATAAATATTATAAACCGAAGGCAATAATAAACCTAAGGGAATAATATTAAACCCAAGGGATAGATATTATAAACAGAAGGAATATAAACCCTAAGATAAATATTTGTCACAATGGGACATTGGAATATGGTTGACCATGATTGATTTTCATCTTGACACAATTTTTTTCGCAATACGATGTTGGACAATGGCTGACAATTGTTGACCATGCTTGATCTCCATATTGAGACAATCTGTGTCACAATGTGATGTTGGACCATAGTTGACCATGGATAACCATGGTTGTGACAATGTGCCATTCGACCAAGAGACAGTATTTGTCACAATGTGACCATGGCTATTGACCATGGTTGACCATGATTGACAATGTTTGACCATGGTTGACCATGTCTAACCATGGTTGACCATGTTACCATGGTTGAGACAACCTTTGTCACATTGTGTTGTTAGAACATGGTTGACCATGGTTGATTTTCATATTGAGACAATTCTTGTCATAATGTGACATTGGCTGATTTTTATATTAAGAAAATATTTATCGCAACGTGACGTTGGACCATGGTTGACCATGATTATAAACCCAATGGATTTATATTAAACCTAAATATTAATATTATAAACCCTATGAATAATATTATATCTAGGAATATGAAGCCTTAGATTAATAAACCCTATAACGTATTATTTTATAGGCTTTTTTAATGAAAAAATTCAAAATATAGTTTGAAATCTTAAAAACAAATGAGTAATAGATAATGACTTTTTCAAAAATAAATTCATATAAAATAAAAAGGAACGAAATAAAAATTTGTAAATTCAAAAATTCATTACTATAATCTCATTTGAATATATTAATTTTTTAAAAATATAACATGTGAAACATTATTTATGGAATTTTAAATGTATAAATTTACAATTTTTTAATGTATGATACATTTACTCAAATTATAAAAAAAAAACCAATTTTATATTTTTACTTCATCTATTTTACTTATAATCAATTCAAAAAATAATGCATTTCAACTTTTAAAAATAAAAATACATTTCAAAACATCAACCATAATTTCTAAATTTCTTAATTTATTAATCACGGAGGAACTTATCCTATTAATACAAACAATGTACTTCATAAGTAAAGTATTTTAATCCCATATTAAGTAAAATATTTCAATGACAACAAATATGTACAATGAAAAGAAATAGAATTTCATTGTTAAAATGTTTTGAAGCATTTCAAATAATGTTATTGTTTTATAGCCCACGGGGCTTTGGATTGACGGTGAATGGGTGCTTTGTTAAGGCACTCCTTACGATAGGTCACCGGTTCAAATCCCCCGTGGGTGCTTAGGTTAGTCTTAACGTAGAAAAAAAAAAAATTGTTATTGTTTTATATTTTGGCTATATTTTTCTTTCAATTATATCTTTAAGATGCAAACACTTTTTTCAAATTTTGCATTTAAAAAAAAAAAAATAGACAATAAGAAATTATATCACTTGAAACACTTATTAGATTTTTTGTTAAAATAGATCAACACTGATATTTAAAAAAAAAACTAATAAGATCAGCTTGCAATTTAAAAATTTGTTATGAATAATTGCTAATTAATTTTAGAGCTCAAATTTATTCATACTACTTTACCCAATTCTACGCTAAACCTACAATGAAAACCTAGGACCGACCACATTCATAGTTGGGCTACTTTTATACATTTTTATTTGAAAAGTAAAGCAATCTTTCATAGAACACTTCTTCAAATCATTAACATCTAAACCACACTCAGTTACTAAATTTATACGAAATACATAATTGATCTTGTGGAGATTCGTGGAATAAGCTCATCAAACCTTGTACTTCTCATTTGTGTGATGATACATATTCCTCTCAAGAGCCAAGGTCCTATAAGTCGGCGTCATGATCCAATATCAAATGCCCAAAATTCTAATAGAGGTTGTCAACGTTAAATTTTCCACTATCAAACACTTGTGGCAACGTACAAATATATGTATGTTCAAATACTAGTAAAGCATAGATGAAAGTAAGTTGTTTCCATGATTATAGGAAAATACCTTGTTATATATCGTATGGAAATTTTTGATATTAATCAAAGAAGACATAACATTCACAACTTGTAAACCACATTATTCTAGCAAGAGCAAAAGATTGGAGTAGGCAATATCTTTGAACATGTTGAGGGATACCTTAACGCCACTATGGATGAAATTATTTGCACCATATGGAAGGCATAGGAAAATACCTTTTTATATATTTTCTTATATTTAAATTAATGTTATAAATAATAATGAGGAACTTATCATGGAGGAACTTATTACAATTGGAATAATCTCAAATCCCTAGGAAATTGGTCGGTGAGGAGCCACTTGGCATGCATCTAATTTCTTAAATTTATTAAAAGTAATGAGCCATTTTGTTAAATAAAATTTGCTTATCTATAAACGAGTATTATAAATAATATTGAGGAACTTATTAGAATTGAACTTTTTGAATTGGAATAAATTCAAATCCCTGGGAAATTGGTTGGTGGAAGCCACGTGGCACCAATCTAATTTTTTAAACTTGTTAAAAGTAATGACCATTTTTCTAAATTAAATTTAATTATATATAAAATGAATATTATAAATAATAATGAGGAAATTATTACAATTGAATGAAACTTATTAGAATTAAAATAATCTCGAATCCCTAAAAAATTGGTAGCAAGAATCTATTTGTTTTAATTTATTAAAAGTCAATACAACTTACCAAACTCTGTAATACACAACATCCAGTAATAAACATTAATAAAAAGTATATAATAAACACATTCTTTTGAAATTCAATCTACACAAAAATCAACGAACCTCTGAAATTCATATATATACGCTTATGAACCAATTAATTTAAAATGCTGATAAATCACAACTACTCGACCAACTTTACGTTCTGTTTTCCTTGTATCATTTCCGTGGCTGAATTTGTTAGAGAGAATATCCAATTTCTTGACACGGAACTTTATACCCTATTATTCAACCAATTATAATCTAACCCTATTGCACCATAAATCTTAGACACGCGTTTGTGATTCAACCATGCTTAACGCGATTTCTCAGAGTATTTCTGCAAACCATAACCTAAATCAGGAAGGGAAAATTCAAAGACATAGTTCATCACAAATTTCAGGGTAAAAAACTCGGGCAACTCATCGACTTCACTCTATTCAGTTCAGATAGCTAGGATCGCCCTTTCTTGTGGTTGGTCAGAAAGGATTAGTTATGGTATATGATCTCCATCACTCTGATGTCTTCCCCGATCCATTGCCATAAAAGAACAGTGGACTAATACCTCATCTTTTACAGATTCCATTAGAGAATTACATTCTTCATCCTGGGCGAAATAAAACAAGTAAAACGCTACCAACATTACAGAGTGAAGCGACCTCTTAACCCCTAAGCTATACAACGCCATACTTATTCCCTTAATCCAGTACTGCTTACAAATTCTAACTTTAAAACTCACGAGAGATTATCAGCTGCAACCTCCAGATATAGCGATATCAAAGACGAGAAACTGGACATTTGCAATATGTAATACCAACAGTTATTGACAGTACACAATAAATGTTATATTCTAACAAGTTGCTTTGTAAGAGAGGAGCCCTGAGATGAAAACGAGTGTTATCCCTTTATCACCGTAAAACAAAAGGGAAATGATAAGACAGAGAAGCAAACATTCGGCGGTTTCCAAAACTAATGACTCTCAGGAGGAACGCGATTTGCATATAAAAATGAATAATCAGCGAACATTCAAGCATCTCCAACAGAGATTCAAGCATGCCGTTGGCGGAAATTTCAGCATCTGATCTCAGTGAGCAGCAATAAATGTTACCCTCAATTTTTAAATCGCCAGAAAGGTTTCACGACATTTTATTTTTTCAGCATATACCTCTCAGTTTTAACATACATTTATTTTATCTCTTTATTCTAAGTATTCGATTTTTTCCTATGACTGCCTAAGCTGAGAAAAACCTAAGACTGCCTAGCTCTGTAAATACATGAGACTTAATTTAGCCTCTTTCCGGATGTTAAAGCGCTCGCAAATTAAAAATAAATTTTAAGCAGTTAGACCCTTGCGTTTGTAGAAAGTAGAATGACGGCTGATAGGGTTCTGAATGCGTTTCAGCTCCACTATCTTCTTTTCCATTTTGGCTGCATTCAACACAAGATAAGAAGTAGGTATCTCTATTTTCAGTGTTAGTCGTAGCCCCGGAGCTAGATTTATGTTATAATCGTAACGGTCCGGTTGCTTCGTTCATCTCATGTCAGCTTCTCTACTGAAAACCTAGGGTTACACCCTGTTTGTCCGGATCAACAATAAAAATGCAATCGCCGTCCTTAATCGCTCAAAGCGACCTCCCATCGAAAATCCAGCTCGTCCAAGTACACATTTTCCGTTACAAACAATCGAACAGATTTTACCACTACCAACTTCGCTTGATGGAATATTTTCGTAGCCGACTTGCCTCCTTGCCATAAGAATTTAGGAAACTCCTGAGCCATTTATGATATCAGCCTTATAGGGGCCAGAAAAGCTGAAAACTGCGAAATCTGAGAGCACACCGTTGATGATGATTACCCTCCATACTGGATTTAGCCAGAGAGCTTCACATCGAGGATATTTTAACTGGAACATCAATTAAAAAGATTCCCAGGACTAAAGATGAAAGGGTTTGAGAGAAATAGGCGTAGCTAGATACTTAAATTCTCACCAAACCTCCGAAACTTAGAGACCATGAAGCCGGAGAAGATGGATTTGACTTAATTTACCTAGATTCGAAGTGTATAACTGAATTTCTTCCATTTTTATCATACCTTTGGAGGCTTTCACAAACTTGTCCACCACGTTTTTAAACTTACAGCATTTTTTTATTTAAATCACCTCCCACTAACAAGGTATCACCAGCAAATTCAGAGTTACTAATGCTTCTTACTCCGCCTGAGAATCGGATACCTCAGCAAGCTCCAATTACTCGTTCATATTCCAATCTCTGGGATTGAGATGGGACTGAGATAAATAGACGAGGGAAAAGATGCTTTAGAAAAAGCCAGCAGGCCACCCATTAACCACAAGAAGAATTTATGGGCGAAATATGCAAGCTAGAATCCAACTTATGAAAAATCATGAAATCCAAAGTGCCTCATAACATGAAAAAGGAATTGATTGTTTACTTCATCAAAGGCATTGCCTACGTACAACTTTATAATAATTCCCTTTCCTTGTTTAGATCTCTTGAACTAAATTAATGTTATCTACAATTTTAGAAAAAAAATTGGTTTTCTAAGATGAGATAGGGAGAAAGGACGTCAGGAAACCTGCAATGATTTTAGAAATAATTTTATTTTATAGGAAACGTAACAAAGAAGAAAAAAATCTCGAAAAAAGGAAAGGATTGAACTCTTTTGGAATAAGGACAATGAAGGACTTAATCCTACGTAACATCTCTTCATATATAAAAACATAGTCCACATAGAATAGATATAATTTATTATATGCCAACTAAAATGATAAAAGCCTGCTAAGAAATTTCTTGATTAAAGTGCTCATCCAATTCCATTGAGCAAATTGCTTGACAAACCTATTCCCATATAAATGGAAAATGCAACAACTCATTATACTATTTTGAAAGAATAAAGAGATATAAGCCAACCTATCCTCCCATTTTTATTACTTTCTAATTGAAAGGCTCTATATTTTAATCACCATAGTTCTTCATAGGAACAAACTAAACTCTTAAGTTTCTTCTAATAAGATGTCATCTACAATATGTTCATTTTCCAATCTTTTGTGACGAATCTGTAGATGTTGTTGATGGCGACATACTCCCACAATTCTATCTTTTTTATTTTCCTTGACCCAAGCCTTTAATGCTATTTTTTACAACTTTGGTCTTTTGTTCTTAAATGAAGACAAGGAATCCCAAGATCCATATTCTCCATCCCTAGGAGACTACATCGCATACTCCCAAGGATCTCATTCCTTCAAGGATGCAATGCAAGGGAAGGGGTCCATAACCTTAATGAGGTTTGAGAAAGAGTTGGATCACCCTATAATTTGAAACTCTCCAATACCAATATAGCCAAAGAGAAGGAAAGTGTCTAGTCAAGTAGTTGTTGTTGATAAAAAAATATGTCTATCCTAGCAGCAATGTAACTAGGCCCAATTCTCTAACTATTACAAGTGTACTTTTCATTCTTCGAATGATAATCAATTAGTTCATCGGAAGTTAGCAGATCTTCAAACTTCTCATAAATGAATCCTAAACAAGTCTCCACACTTTTCTCTCTTTGGGATGAATGGTGACATTGAAATCCCCATTCATAATGCATTTACTTCTAAACTATGAGGTCTCATTATTGATTAAAGAATTCCAACATTGAGACTTTTCCTATGAGATATAGGACCTTAAACATTTATAATATTAATAACACAACCTATTATTGCGAATATGTGCCCACTCCTATGAAATTAATTTGAAGACTACACCTAACCATAGAGTACACAATCCTCTCAATGCCACATAGAATCATATCATTAAGGCATGACTTGTTCTCCATATTTTACTACTCTTTTGGAGAGATTCATTTACGCCAGCCTTTTCTCCTGTAGGAGAATAGTTAGGGTCTTTTCTTGCATTAATAAACTTTTAACTTCGAATAAGTTTTCAATGCACACTAACCCTTTGTAGTTCGAACTGACTATTTTCATAATTTATTGGTATTTTTTTGGGTTACCCTTCAACTAGATTGCGACCAGTTCCCTTTCTTGTCATCCTTGGCTAAGCCTTAAAAGATATTTCCAGTGTGGATTTTGTTCAAATCTCCTTGTTCATTTTTATGTTGGTACTAGAGATTTCCCTATTCACTTTTCTACCAACTTTCATTGGAATTTTTCTTACCTCAGTCTCTTTTAGACCTTTCATCTATAAAATTAACAAAGTAAGGGGCCTGAGAATTTCTAAGGATTCAAGGGGAAATAAAATTTTCATCCTTAGTAGATTCCCCTTCTGCTTCAATTAGAGTTTCATCTAGAAGAGGAATTCAATTGAGGACAACTATAGGAGTTTGTACTTCTTCAATATGGACTTGATCTCCCTCGTTATTTTTATTTTATTTTCTCCTCCTTCTAGGTTTTCTAGAACAAAAGAACTATTTGCTTTGGGTCATTCCTCATGGCATTTAAAGAGAGCCTTTCCACCAATTGTTTGCCTATTAATCCCTCTACATTGCTTTCACTATTGCCATTATTGTCCCTCTTATTCTTCTTTTATAACGGCCTATGTGTGAGGGAAATATCTTGCAAGATGTCCTCATTCATGGCGCATTTTACATTTGAATAGAAGATCATCATAATCAACCTTTTGCAGGAAGATCCAACTATCAAGGTCTAAGTGCACCAGCTCAAAAATTCATTTTTCCAAATTAACTTCTACACAAATCCGTGCATACAATCAATGTACTTTGCTAGGGTGCTTCTAATACTTTTGAAGGCCTTATCATTCTTGCAGTGGAGAGGGGAATAGCGAAGCTTCACCCACACTCAAACCATTAAAGGAATTTCATTCTCAAGGTTAAAAAATAGGGTTCCACCTGTTTAGATAAAGGGCCTTCATTTCCCATGAAATATGGAAAGTTATGATAAATAAAATCTTTGTCTTCTTTCTCTCGACACAATAAAGACAAAGAATTGGTTACCAGAAAATGAGGAAGAAATGATCCCTTTAGTCTTGGGACTCTATGAATTTTCAACCTAGTTAGTGAGGGCCAAAGTAAAAAAAATGACCCAGCACTGGACACTAGCCCATAACCCCCAATGGATTGGCATCAACATTAACCTACATAATGTCAACTATTTTCTTCACAAATTTGCTACACAAGGTCATGACTGAGGATAAATGTTCAACACCAAAACTTTGAAGGCCAATGTGAAGAATGAGGATAACTATTCTCCACCAAAGATTTGAAGGCGAAGGCCAAGAATGAGGATAACTATTCTCCACCAAAGCTTGAAGGCCAAAACACCTAGAGAAGTATTGGGGAGATTCTACACCCAACATTGAAACCTAGCCTACACTACCAGCTGAATAAGGCACAGTACATGCAATGGGACATAGTCACATAAACCTTTTAATTAAAATTTTGGATTTAAACATATTAAGTTAGAAAAAGAAATACATATTCTTTATATTTGTACAAAATGTTATAAATGATTTATCTTTATTTTAGATATTTATTTTTCTATTATTTTTTCCAACTTTACACTATTTAAAAAAAAAACCATTTCCAATAAAATTTAAGATAGAACTTTTGTATTATATATAACATTTTATGAAAATGGCTTAAAAATCTATTTGTAATTAAACACATTATTTTAGTATATAAAATATTTTTTAATATAATATTAAAAACAACAATAAACTTAATTTTGTGCGACTTTTAAGGTGGAAAATATGGAGAATAATACTTAGCTTGGGCTTATAAGGGTGATAATACAATCATTAATAAAAAGAACTAGATAATCAATATGAAAAATGAATAAAAATTAACAAAAAAAGTAACAAAAAAGAGTATAATACATAGAAGAATGCCTTTCGGATTAATTACATTATTAGGATTTGGCAATGTTTTTCGAACCAACCTAATGTGGGTCATGCCTTAGCTTGAGGGATGAACCACATTAGTTGGTTCGAAATGTAGACCAATCCTAACAATGTGATTAATCCAAAAAACTTTCTTCTACATTATGGCACATAAAAAAAGTCTTAAATCTAACCATATAAATACAAGGTAAGCAATATTATAAATTAATATAAAAATTAATATAATTAATTTAGTTTATAAACTAAATATAATAAATTTTAGATATAATTTTTTTAATAAGTAATAACCGCTAACACAAATAAGTTACTATTTTCAAAAATTGATTAGGACGATTAATATGCGTAAATAATAATTCTTAAGAATGTTATTTAAAATGACAATATATAACAACTCCTTTATCAACTTTTACCATTTTGTTCTGTTTTTTTATATCATGTCCACGGTTGAATTTATTATAGAGAACACGCATTTTCTTGAGGCTAAGCTGTATACGATCCTATTCAACACATTATTCCATAACCCTAGTGCGACATGTTCAGCAAATCATAATTGATCATATTTAAGGCCAGAGCTGTTTGAACATGGACCATAAATCTAAGGCAGACGTATGTCCTTCAACCACGCTTATCACGATTTATAGGAGTGTTTCTGCAAACCATAACCTAAACCATGAAGGGAAAAACCCAAGCCTTAGTTGTTCACACTTTTCAGGGTAAACATATTCAGCAATTCATCTACTTCACTCTATTCATTCTATTCACTACCAATATCACAAAGGGAAACGGCCGCTTAGGCCCTAAGCTACACAACGCCATGTATATTCTTTAATTCCACTCATTTTTACAAATGCTAACTTTGAAATCGCCGAAAAATTATCAGCTGCAACCCCCAGGTATAGCAATTAGAGGGACCGGAAACTGGACATTTCCAATATGAAATACCAGTAGTTATTGACAATACGCAGTAAGTGCTCTATTGCAACAATCTCAAATAGGATTTTCGTCTGTAAGGGAGCCGACCAGAGAAGAAAGCGAGGGTTATCCCTGTATCACGTTAAAACAGAGGAAGATTCATAGCCTCTGGGGAAAATAATAAAACAGAGAAGCAAACATTTCGCGGTTTCCAAAACCGGAGACTCACAAGAGCGAACTTTCAAGCATCTGCAACAGAGATGCCTAAAGCCCTCCCAACTACCCGTCATAGACTGGACTATATTTCCAGCATATATTAACTAACTTTTATGATAGATTTATTTATCTGTTCATTCTAAAAATTCGATTTTTTTCCTTTATCGTAAAGCTGGAAAAACCCCTAATTCTGACATTACATCAGATTGAATTTAGGCCCTTTACGGATGGTAAAGTGCTCACAAATTGCACACAATTTTAAACATTTTTTCTCCATTTGGACCTAGCCGGCAGTACCTATTCCATCATGAAATTTGTGATACACAGACCTCTGTAGATGCCATTTTTAATAAGCTTATTGACCAAAGAATTGTATTGATAAATTGGGAACATTAATTTCAACCAAGAAAATGCATCGAAGAAAGAATGCAATAGAAATGAAGCGAAGAAAACATCTTACTCGTCATGGCTTGCAAACTCGTAAATCTTGCCGGTTTCGGAGATGATTATAAGGGCAACTTCAGCATCACAGAGAACAGAAAGCTCAAACGCTTTTTTAAGCAAACCACCCTTGCGTTTGTTGAAACTTGAGTGGCGACTGGTAGGGTTTTGAATGAGTTTAACCTCAACCTTCTTCTTTCCCATTTTGGGTGCCTTCCACACCAGATAAGAGGAAGGTATCTCTAGTTTGTTTCAGTATTTGTCAGAGCCCCAGGGCTACATCTGTATTTTAATCTTAAAGCTCCGGTTGCTTCGTTAATCGGATCTTTTTGTCCGGATCGCTGTCGTTTATTTGCACAACAAATATGTGCTTTAAATGTGCCTGTGTCGTTTATTTTCACAACAAATATGTGCTTTAAATGAGCCTGGTGGTATATGTGGTATATGTTTACATTGGATTCTTGGTTTGCCAAAAGATAACTGTGGGTATAAATAGTTCATCCTTAAATAACTAACTTCCCAAAATTCAATGCTAAGAATATACAGCATAGGTCATTTAATATCATTTAATACCGATGTGCAAATTACTTATTTTGAGGCACGTGGTTTAACCAGACAGAGGAGTTGCTGGGAAAGTTATGGAAATTCCCGTAATATTGAGAAAAAGTTTGGCAAAGATTTTTGTAAATCTAAGTTATAGTTGTTAAAATTCAAAATTTTACAACGTTTTTGATTGAATCCATTTCCACCATAAAAAACAGGATTCAAACACTACCTCTACAAGATTTTTTGAAATTTTTTTACGCGGATTCCAGCCACTTCTAACCATGCAGACAATTCTTCCGCCTCATTAGACTACTCCATTTTCAGCGATTTATATGCTCCTTGTTTTCTAAAAGTGTATGATTGACCGGATCGAATGGAACATTCATGACATATTGCGTTCCATTTATGTGCGCCTTCTTTTTCTGAAACTGTAAGATTGACCGGTTTGACTGGAACATTTATGACATCTTGCCTTCTACACTCACGGCGACACCCCTTCCCGTTTCGCGAAATTATCATGCTGTCCCATTCATAATGATTGATTTTCCTCTCTTGGTAAAATGGTGTATTTTTATAATTTATTTCATGTATATAATAATTAATATCTAATTTTAATTTAATTTATTTATATATATAGTATATAATATATATATATATATATATTATATATATGAAAAAATATAATAATTTAATAATATAATTTGCCTGATATTTAGTAAATTTATATCAACGTAAAACAATTAATCAGTGTGTCTTACATTTACCTTAATTACATGTTCTATATATTATCTGTAACATCTTTCATCAATAACGTAAATATACAAATACGAAGAAATGGGTTGACCTTAATTCTAAAACTGTGGAGTAATATAAATATACACATACAAAGAAATGGGTTGACCTTAATTCTAAAAGTGTGGAGTAATGGTAGCTAGTCTTTATCATATGAATGTTAATCCGTTGCCCTTCAAAAAAGTTGTTATTGGGATATGTGTTGTTTTTTAACCATCTATTT
>APFE031705194.1:0-20806 GCA_000404065.3 Pinus taeda | reverse complement strand
AACATTAAATTAATAAATAAAAATTTGACCTTGGTCCTAAAGTCAAAATTAGCCGTTAACTCTGCTCAGACTATTTAACATGCTAAGCTGGCTCTGTTTCTCCAACTTGTCCTGACGATGAACCACATTAGTTGGTTCGAAACACGTCGACAAATGAAATTTTATGTGATTTACGTTGAAGAATCTCTCATAAATTTGATATGGATCACAAAAGCCTCAATTCTACAAATTATATAATTTTTTGCAATATAGATATGTGCTTTCTCTGAAGGAGAAAATGAAGTTTGTTGTGAAAATTCTATATCTTCTATGATGAATACACAAACTCTTACATGAATCTAAACCTCTGGATCTTCACGCAACAACATTTTTTAATGGCATCCTTTCAATACAAGCAAAAAGTCTCTCGATTCTTGGCGAATCTCAGATGAACCTCTCCTCTCATAGAATATTTAGAATAGCATAACAAAACAAACTCATATGGAACAATTTGAAAAACTTCTCTCTTTTATTGATTTCGAATGATGGATTACAATACTCGAAGACTTTGAGAAACTTCAATCAGAGATAGACTGCTTAGGCATTTACCAGATGCTACACCTTAAAATAAGATGCAATCCACAAGCTACTTGGCCCTTTGTAGAGTCCTCCTTTGAATTCTCTAAAACAATATAGATTCAAACCTAATCAATTCAGCCACTTTAGGTTCTTACGAGGGTTGTTAGGCCTTGATACATAGGCTTTTCAAAGTCAAATCTAAAAGAGAGTTCTTTCGTGATGCAAACAAATTGAACACAGATGTTTGCAAATTCAGAGTGGTGAGACTATCTCCAACTCAAAACTCAAAGACCCTCACCCTCAGACTCTCCACTCTAAATGCCCAAATTAGCATTACTCCTTTCTTTATATAGAAAGAGAAGGGGACAACATTGGATAATCAGATAGACGTACTTTTTGGTACAAAGATTCCAAGATATGGATCAAATCACACCAAAAGTAAGAGAAGTGTTCCTAGTGTTGGAAGGTGGTGTAGAGTAAAAGGAAAATCTTTTACACAGTGGATATCTTATAGAGAATCCCACAAAAAACTGTCACTATCAAAGCCAAGTGACAAGACAACATTTACACATTGTGGAAGCTTTTGTCTGGTAGCCCACCTAAACCCTTTATTATGTTCCTAATGGATTAGTACCAGGAAATCTGCCATTTGCATGATGATATATGTTGCTGGTATCCTAAGATTTAGTATGTATTCTTCTCACCATCATTGGTTTACCAAGAGTGATTTGGTGTTTTATCTTTGTGAGAACAAGCCATTGATGATGTCCTCTCATGAAGCAATGAAGTATATGGTCATGAGAAAAGTTTTTCATATCTGATATGGTTTTGCATGGTTGATGAAAATAGATTGCACACTCTTGACAATTCCGGTGAAAATCTCTTTCAAAATACTTTGGATCCATAGCAATTTTGTTAACTCTGGACCAACTCCACCAAATTTTTAACCAATCTAGTTTCATCAAGAGCTGTGTAATGAAATCTGGACCAAAATTTAATAAAGTATAATGAATTTTTGATCATTGGTTTATGTATAGAAGATCCCACAAAATATTTTATAGCTATTGAAATCATAAATTGAATCTCAAAAAACCAGATTAGGATCTTTTTGAGGGCGACATGAGTCGTGTTGAATGTTCTCGATATCTAATTCGATTAATGGTGTAATATTTATGGAACACTTTAATTTGGTTACTCCCTTCATTCCATATTACACTGATATCCTAAAAACATTCACGGAGTGCTTCTTTTGCCAAATGTGAAGCCATTACTGATCTAACTTTATAATAAATATTATTTATCATTATTATGAAAATTTAAAAATGAATTAAATTTTTATTTTATTAATAAAAATCTATATTTTAATTAAATTTAGATAATGTAGATTTCTTTAAAAAATAATAATTCAAAATATTATTTTTAATTTTAATTATTTAAAAACTAAATCAAAACATTGACTGTTTACTATTTAATTAAAAAAATAATAAAATTTAAATCCATGTAAAATTTCAACTTAAGATTCCCTTTTAATGCTTAACATCCCTGATAGTTAACTTGTTATGTTTTTCAATGCAATTTATATATATATAGATGGGGAAATTAGATGATTTGTTATTAATTAATAAATAACTGTGAGATAAATATTTTTATATTATAATTTAGTATTATACAATATTTATTTGATAAATTGATATTAATATATTAGAGTTGTTATTTTTGACAACATTATTTGTTATCAAATGTAAGTTATGTTGTTTTGTGTGATTATACTTATATTAAGTTAATATTTAGTTTAATTTGTTGTTATATATGAAAGATATTTTTGATATTCAATACAATAATATAAGATTTATCTAAAATCCAAATAAGTCTTTTATTTCTTTATATAAACATATTTTATTAAGATTTGATTTATTCCGTTGTTAACAAATGAAGAACCTATTATATATGTATTCAATATGATAATATTAGATTTATTAATGGCCTAATTAAGTTCGTGAGCCTTATTCCATAACCTTATAGATGAATTTGAGAATAAGGCTAGCCTTGTTGATGATTTCAAAGATGAAGTTAAGGATCTCTCTATTCAGAAAATGTTTCCTTGAAGGAGGAGATTCATAGGTTGGAGGAGAGTAATGCCCCATCTCACTAATGAGGTTTTCAACTTAGAAGCCTATGTTGATGAGTTTTGTGATGACACTGCCTCTCTTCAAGTAGGTAATAATAGATTGTTTGATAGATATCATGCCTTGAAAAATATTATGATTGCTTTGTTTTTGTTGTTGACTAAGAAGAATGACACCATTAAGCACTTCTAAGACTACAAACTGAGCCTTGAGCTAGATTAAGTTAATTTCAAAATGTTGAGAAGACAACTCTTGTTGTGTTACTAAGCTCACCTATTAATTCTTCCACCTTCAAGGATCTTGATTGTTACCTCGATGTTTTTTAGGAGGTCGATGTTGGTGTATGTGGTTCATCACATTCTTTAGTGGCAACTAATGATATTATTTCTCGTAGCTTTGAAAAACACAATATTGTTATTTAGTCTTGACTGCTAAACAAAATGGGATATATTAGAGGAGGGATGAGTGAATTATTATTATTACACTAATGGTATATACATATAGGGTAGGTATTAGATATGATGTTTCTGCCATTTCCTCATTACCTATGTCCAATCTTGTTGATTTTAGAAGGTGTTTTTTGTTTGAGGTGGAGTCTAGATTTAGTTGCTTGAAGGGAAGCCCCTGAGTGACTATGTTTCTAGATTAATGAGATGGTTGATAATGTCATTGTAAATGATAGTGTGGTTGAGGCATAGGGTCATACTCCTATTGTTGCACAATATTTAAGCATGTCGGTGCATAGGATTTAAGAATGTCAACTATAAAACAATACCATATCATCACACTGATAAGCATTAGAGAAATTTACCTATAAATCAAAATTCTTGGAATAATTGTAGCTATGCATTCAACCTGTTACATGAACAATGTGAAAGACATAAGCATGGATCAGTCTTGAATATCAAATTGATTATGCTTTCCTTGGTGAATGGTTGTTGAATAATCTTAATAGATGCTTATTGAATTCATATCCGTTTGAATCATTGTGTGTACAATCATATGATGTTCCTCTTATTTTTATTTTATTTTCTTTGAAGTGGTCAACAAATGGTCAATAAGAATTCATCAATTGGAGTTTTTGACTAGGTTGTTTATCATGTGGGCTTTGACTAGTGTTTTCTTACTACTACTTTAGTTTTGTTTAATAGGGGGGAGGTGTTTAATGATGATAGGGATTTTCCTTATTGATAGATAATGCCTAGCATTTATGTTTTTCTATGTAGTTGAATGATTAAATGTATAATATCACCTTGTTTCCTATCCTATTAGATAATTTCCATTTTGTTTCCGATAGTGGTTTTATAATTTTTTTGAAGAATTGGACGAATATTTTGATAGTATTTCATTACTTGTGTTTTATCAACATTGGTGTTGATAGTGTTCATACTTCTTCAAGAGTGTTTTTGTACCATCCTTCATCCTCTAAGTTATGTTATATCAATATTTGATGGCATTGGAAATTCAAATATACCTAGTTGTCCTTGTAAATTTTTCCATACTTCTTAGTTGGATCTTTCAATTTCTATAGATCTTATTCTTTGTTTGATGGTTGATGGTAGTTTCTTCTATTTGAATGCTTTGTTTTTGTTTGTTAACAACATATGTTTTTCTAAAGAATTAATGTTGTGGTTACCAATGTTTTCTTTTCTCATTCCTCTACAAAAGAACCTATTTTAGTTTATAATTCAAGTAAGCTCATTGGGGTTACTTGGTTCTCCACTTCAAAAATTTGGTCATTTTCTTGATTGGATATTTTAGCACCCATAAGGCTATTGTTCTTGCAATCTAGTGGATCATTATGAAATCTATAATTTGAACTTAATTCATTTTTGAAATTAACATATTTCTCTCTTTAAAATAAGAGTATTGCTTTATAAGTTTTGTCTTTTTCTGTACTTATTAAAATCTGATTACCTAGACCCAAATTTACCATGTATATTGCCCATACTTTGTTTAAAAGGAGTATTAATATTGATACTTTCCTCCCAAACCATCCTTCACCATAAACTCACATAATTGCCTATTGTCATATCTATTTTTTCTTAGCACTAGAAATTCCATTATTACAATATCTTTGTTTAATTAATAGAACAATATAATATTTATTTATGATTCATATCTCTTCAAACTTTTATTTGTGACTCACATCAATAAGGAAAGTCTCTACCATATACTTATTTGTATATAATCAATATTTATAGAATTATATATAACGAACATTACTTAAAATATGTTTAAAGTATATATGAATTAATCCTTTACGAAAAGACAGGGATGTAACATGATGGGTTTCCACAGGAGTTTCTATAGGGGTTTTGGTTTGCATAGGGTTTCTACAATTGTACTTCATGCTATGTAAGCACCAATGTATGGATTAATCAACATCCACATCTGTTCTAGGTGTGCGAGGATCACACAATGTCCCTCCTTGTTAGTTGTCTCCTCCATTTATGTGCAGTAATGGACTTTATTTGTTACAAACATGAATAATAATATGTTGGATATTGGAGAGTATCCTATCCCCTTAAGTGTGATATTTTAAATGGATGAGGAATTTATATAGTCAGTCAGACCATTCATGTACCAGTGGGATTTGTACCCATCCAAGTTACTAGATGTCCCTCCTTAGTTGAAGTAAGGGAAATATACCTAATGATGCTAAGCTCAAGCTCATGTATTTTCAACTATTTAGTAGATGGCAACAAGGAAGGTCATAAATCCTCTCATTAGGCTTATTTCTTTTGTTCCAATACTCCTATAGATGGTTTATGAGAGAAGGTGGCTAATGATTCAATAAAAGCCCATCTAGTTAAGCCTTTCTTGTCACCTTCTAATAAGCCTAGTCATGTTAGGAGGCAAGACAACCAAGTGAAAATGGTGGTAGGTGTGGATATTTATTTAATAAATATCCTAAAGCTATTAAAAAAAGTAGAAGTGGGAATGTTTTGTGGAAAATCCATAGTAGTACCATTGACTCATTCTTAGATTGAGAAGAATTGGATAACAATTATGGGATATAGGTCAATTCTTTTTTTTATTTGATGTATGGATGTTATTTTAGTCTATTTGACAGGAGGAGAATTTTAATTCTTAGCTAAAATTGGTCTTAGGACCCCTCAACCTTCCTCCTTAATAATTGGGAGCTTACTTGTGATTCATGTAGATAAACCCTTAACATCTCACAAGTTTGGTTTATTCTCCTATTTCTCCCCTTTTAGTTCAATATCTACGGGTTTACGGAAGGAATAGGAAATAATTTTAGGAAACTAATTAATGTAGAAAAGTTTTGGAAAGCCAAAATTGACTAGAGGTGGTTGTGGATAGTGGTTTAGTTGGATACATCTAAGGGGCTCATGAACTAGATCAAAACTTCCTATGCAGAATCCTCTTGGGTACAAAGGATAAATTATTAAAGGTTTCTTTTCAAGTGATTTGTTTGTCACATACTAAGGCACACCCTAGGCCATTTCAAAATTTTCAAAACAAGCTCCTCACTAGTCATAAGTCTTCTCATTTCAAGCTAAATATGGATAGAGTTAGGGTGTGGTAGTCTTAGGAGATGTTAATTCCAAGTCAAATTATAGGTCCACCTCCTATGCTTGGTCCACAATGCATAAAAAGTAGAAGAACATAACCTAAGGATGCATCTTTAGACTCATCTATTTTGATTACAATGACATCCTCTCTAATTATGTTATCAATTGGTGATGTGGAGGATGTTTCTAGTAGATTTGTGTTTCGAATGGAAGCATCCTAGGGCTTTCAGTTAGAACCCCAACAGAGTAGAAGTAAATTGCAACAAGAAACATTAATACAACTTAGGTAAAATTCTTATATAGTCAAACTACTTAAGAGAGATCGTACCCAGATTTTCTTCGTTCGAGTAGGTCCTGCAGGGTTCAAACCCTCTGCAACTCTCGATGTTGTTCAAACCTAAAAATCATTTAATTCAAACATACATAGTAGTATAGAAGTAAAGCATTTTCAAGAAATTGACTTTATATCATATAACAAATGATTGATCACACATAAAAACATCATTCATATATGAATTAAAACATAATTTGATGCATAAACATAATTAATTTTGGAAACAAGACAACATTTCTTTTATTGCAATAAAATATAAATTACATGGAGAGAATTCACCTAAGTCTTCTTCTTTTGGCTCCAAGCGGAACCTTCCTCCAGATTCATCCTATCCCAGCCTTCAATAATCTTCTTCCATCACCAACACCATGATATCTCAAGCAAAAGGGATAATATCTATAATCAAGGAAACAAGGGTTTCCTTAAGCTTGGGGAAGTGCATGAGGCACAGGGATTCATCAGAATCAGTGAGGGATAATCTCAGTATAATAACTCTATCTCTTCTCCTCCTTAAGGCCTTCCCATAGAAGTCTATTTATATTTCTCCCAATTAGTTTTTTAGTTGGAAAATAGTTGGGAAACAGTTGGGTCATAGGCAATAAGATGTAATCAACAGGTAAACTCGTGAACCCCAGCCATAATTAAGGAAATTTAATTTTTTTAAGTGTTTTAATACATATACGCAGGTTTGGTATTGACTGACCTATGTTTACACGCTTTAAGTTTAGGCCAAAGTAGCGTATAGGGAATAAAACACTATTTTTAATATATTTGGACAAAGTCTAAAAGGAGGGGTTGCCCTAGGCCATAAACAAAGCATCACAAATACTAAGAGTGGTAAATGGCGCTATAACAATTCGACCTAAAAAATATATTAAAATAGAAAATATACCCAGAAATAACAATATCAATCCAATAATATGAAATGAAAATGCTCTTTTATTGATAAAACCCTTGAGGTAGGGTAACACTATACAATTAATCCTTAAGGATGGAGATCACTCCACAAACCATCACTTGCCGATACAAAACCAATACTTGACATCTCTCAAAGGGGAGTCTTCAACCTCTATATAGGCTTCATAAATATAATACCATGGGTCTCTCAATACCATATATCTAATACAATGGCCTTATAACATTATTCCGAACTACTTGTGGTCCCTTACATGATGCGGGTAAACCATTTTATTTATTAACTATGGCCCATCACATTATTACATTATACACTTGGGTACTTTCCTCTATACCCCATAATATCCCCCTAGGTATACCACATTCCACCCCCTTTAAACATGTTTCATCCCTGAAATATGAGAAGAACACAAATAATAAGATATATTCAAAAGAGTAATCCACTAGTACCATGCACGTGCATCTAGCCATCCCAAAGATAGATGATTACTCAATCTAGATGGTGCTTTGCTCGCTTGAGTTGGAAGTTGATCTCGGTTCTTTTGTGTTGATGTGTTTTGAATGATTCATTACACCTCTCTATTTGTGTTGTAGGGGTTGTTGTCCTTGTTGTTAATTCGTTGCCATATTGTTGGTCATTTTTGTACTAGATGATGTGGGTGGTGATATGCTGAAGTTTTAACCAATGGTGTATCTTTCTTTAATTCACCACCTAATGGAGCCTGATTGGTATCTGGTACATTTTGTGGTGCCTAGGGTGGTTGCTTATCTTCCAGTATTACTTCAAACCACAGACTCCCCATCTGATGTGCCTATACCTGCAACATTTTCTACTTCAGCCTCCTTGGACTCTACCTGTTTATTGATGGAAATATCTTGTGATGTAATTTTATTCTTTTTATACCAGAGCTTCAAGAATTTCTTCTGCACATTAATATTGATAGTACCAATAGATTCCATCAAAGGGTATCCCAAAACAACACCACAATAGCCATTTTTGAAGCATAAAAATGAGAATGAAATACATATTTGTCCATAAAAATCCTCAAATATTTATAAACATGAATATCCTCATTATCAACCTATGTGTTTCCAATGCGCTTTGTTGGAACTTGCAATTTTTTTGCCAAATTAACATTGATAAAATTATGCCTTCAACTAGGATTTATAGACACAATGGTCTTCTCCTTCTTAATACATCCATCAACCTATAATAGGGAGATACCAGCAGAAAATAACCCCTTATGTTCCCCACTATCCTGTTTATAAGAATGAGACCATTTGTCTAAAAGGAATTTTTAAATTCCTCATTAAGAAGGCTTACCATATTCTTGTTATCAAGTGAGTCCCACCACATGTCTACGTCATCTTTAAAATAAATTTGTGCTATACCTTTCCAAAGTGTTGGCCATGTTGACTTAAGACTTTTTAGAAATTATTCAATAGTACGACCATTATCACGTCTTGTAAAAATCATATCAGTAGAAGCCATGAAGTAGAATGGCCACAACTCGATAAATATGGTTCAGAATCCTTATTATAGCCTGTTTTTGAAAATGGAATGACCGTTCTACATCTTTGTGTGTGACGGAAATCTTCATCTAGATACTCTAGAATTTAAGATTCAAACTGCAATTGTTTCACCATCACAAAAGATTCTGAATAAATATCTGATTTAAATCAACGATATCTACCTCATTTGGACATTGATTCAACTGATTTGTTTTTTGCAATTGGGTGATTTTTCATGAGGATCTTAGATCTGCAATTATTTTCCAAAAATTCCCCACAAAACTGTAAAAAATTACTAGAGATCCACCATCCATGAATTATTGTTAGAAAATTTTCTACAACACAGCTGATTTTAAATTAGCGATATCTCCCTCATCGAGACTCTAATTTGGCCATTTTTTTTTTTTAATTGGGTTATTTTATGCAAAGAATCCATATATACTATTTATTTTTGCAAAATTAGCACCAAAATTTCCATATTTGATCTACAAACGTGCCACCCCAAATAATTCCTACAAAAAAAAAAAAATCTCCCCTCTTTACCCAAGAAAATGCTTTGATACCACTTGTAATAAATCTAACTTGGAAATATATTAAAATATAAAATATATCCAGAAATAGCAATATCGATCCAATAATATGAAATGAAAATGCTTCTTTACTAATAAAACCCTTGAGATGGGATAACACCATACAATTACTCCTTAAGGAAGGAGATCACTCCACAAACCATCGCTTGCCAATACAAAGCCAATACTTGACATCTCTCAATTGGGAGTCTCTAGCCTCTATATAGGCTTCATACGTACTATATCATGGGTCATTACCATGGGTCTCTCAATAACAAATATCTAATATAATGGGTTATACCATTATTCCTAACTACTTGTGGTCCTTTACATGATACGGGTTAACCACTTTATTTATTAACTATGGCCCATCACATTATTACATTATTCCCTTCGGTAGCTCCCTCTGTACCCCATAGTATTTCCCTTGGGTATACTACAATATTATGGCTCCATGATTGTCTATTCCATGTGATATCCCCTACGTCCCAAGGTCAAATTTAACTCCCCCCTTCTGATCAACCCTTTCTCTCAACATCTTAAATCACTTAAAAGTTATTGATCCTAATAGTCACCATGGATCCTTTTCCTTGAATGTTTCTCGCCCTAAGGTTATGGTTTGTTTCTCTCAAAATTTTTCCTCATATTCTTAATTAAATAAGGAATAACGGTTTCTAAATTCTTGTTATGTTCAAGAAAAAATGGTTTATATGGTTGTGCCTTAGAGGTGGGTCTCGAACTAGAAAATATCCATTGTTCCCAAGTGGGTAGTAAGTACCACCTATCCTTGGAAACTTTGAAGGTGGAGCATGAGATTCATAGTGTAAGCAACTAACAATATCTTGGGCAGTTAGAGTAGGCAATGCTCATGTTCATAAGTTCCTAAATGGTTAGTATTTCACTAAATGTCAAAGGGTTAGGGAGCTTGAGAAAGCTCCCATAGCTAAAGGATTGGTCAATTCATTTTCTTTCGAAGTAATTTTACTTAAAAGCTATGTGTCTGAGTAGAAAAATCAAGGAAAATATCTCCGTTTTACTCAAAGATCAATACTTTGTGGCTTCATATTCGTAAGGCGTGTTACAAGAATTACTGATTTCTTGAAATCTCCCTCTTACAAAAATTTTTGTCTCTCTTCACCCACACAAGATCTTGGTGGCCTGGGTAGATCAAGAATTGGGATAAACTATTCATTTCATTAAAATTTATTGTTTAAGTCAAGAGAAAAAGCATTTATGGGAGAATTTTCTCCATTTTGACGTCCTCTTAGCTGCAAATGTTGTGTCTTGGGGATATCTCAATGTTAAACTTTCTCTTAAATTTATGTGGGGATCTCATACCGATAAATATTGTCTTGATCTATTTTTTTAATACTTGTTCATATCGCTTCATCTTGTGGAAATTTCCCCATGAAATTTCCACCACACCTACATGAGTGGTTGTAGTGGTGAACCATGTTTGGAAAAAGATTAGATTGATTCCTTATCTTAAAAGGAACTTCTTATGGGCCTTAAATTTACAAATCTTGGGTAGAAGTAGCTGATATTTTAGATCATCTTTTAATTATTTTGAAATTGGCTTCTCTAGAAATTTGACATCTGTCTCTTTTTAAATTTTCTCAACCACACAAAAGGGAGGAGGTCTATCATAATTTGGTTTCTTCAAACTTGGTCACCTTGAATCATTCTTCTAATGTTTTCAAAATAAAACAATTTGCAGGAAATTTAAAGTGGATGAAAGCAATCCCTTCTCTATGGGCTCATTAATTTAAAATCAAGTCATATATGCTCTTGCTAGAAATGAAGCAAAAGCTAAAGAATATCCTTGTGGGAAGTTTTGTAGTTACCCCTTTGAATGTTTATGAGGTTTCACTAAATTCCCTTTTAGATTAAAGAATGGGTCTCCTAGAAAAATAAAAGTTCCATGGAATTTATAAACTAAGTTAATTTGGATCACAAAAGGAGATAACAACAATAAATTATTTTCCAAATCTACTAGTAGATAAGGTTTGGGAGGGATCTTAGGTTTCCTTTTTTGTTAATAAAGAATGGGTTAGTAAGGATTATTTCAGTGAATTATCTTCAAAGCCTCCTAGGTATCCTATCTCAAAAATATTTTGAGTTATAAATATCTTTCCCATATTTTTCTCTAAAGAAATGAATGAGGAAATATCAAAAGATGTCTCAAAAGAAGAGATTCACTCTATTATCTTCTCGATCTAGAAGGATAAATTTCTAGGGAATATGGCATTACAATGGAATTTTATTAAGGATTTTATGAACTCATTAAGGATGCTCATTTTAGAGTACTTATTAAATCCAAACAATTCAACAAGATCCTTAGAGAATTCAACTTGACACTTTTGGCTCTCATTCCTGAGAAGCTAGATACTTCTTCCTTCGAATATTTTTGTGTTTCTCCTATTGTAATATTATCTACAAGATAATTTCGAATATCATTGCCAATAGAATCAAGCCAATGTTCAATGATTTTGATATTTGAAGATAAAATGATTTTCTTGTAAAAAGAAAAATCCATGATGTTATCTCTATGGCTAATGAAGTCATGCATAAAATAAGGCTTCAAAAGTCACCCTCTATTATATTAAAAATAGACCTCTTGAAGGTAAATGACAAGGTTAGGTGGGCCTTCCTTTGTTTGGTTTTAACATAAATGGGTAAATGAATCCCAATAGTAAATTGTATCATAGATTGTATTTGAACTACATGTTTTTCTATATTAATCAATGGATCCCCATTTGCGTTTTTCTAATCCTTTGAAGGACTCACAATAGGTTAGCAAATCTCCCCATTCATGTTTCTTTTGGTGGGAGAAGAGATTAACAAATTGATGACATAGGCCAAAAATAAAGGGAACATTAAGGGGTTCATAGTGCATCCCTTAAGGCCTTAATACATATGTTGTTTTTAGATAATGCAAGCCTTAATGCATATGATGTTTTTCGACAATGTGATTTTGTCTTCTTTAATAACAATTCACTTATTTAAAATTATTTTTCACTGCATATTGTTTTATTGTTAATTTTTTATTATTATTAGTTTTATTTTTTTTCTAGTTAAGACTAACCTAAGCACCCACGCGGGGGATTTGAACTGGTGACCTATCGCAGGATGACTTAACAAAGCACCCATCACCGTCAATCCAAAGCCCATGGGCGGTTAATTTCTTTTTATTAAGTATTTATTAAATATAGTTATTAGTAGAAATGATTTCTACATATTTTTAAAGACCAAAACCAAAAATTTGAGTTGTTCTTGAATTTATTATGTTTTGTATTAAATTTTTTATATTATTTTTTTCTATTTATAATATATATTAAAATATAGGGTATCATTATTTGGGAAGTACAAAGAAATATCTCCCTAACTATTTTAAGGACCAAAATTAAAATGTTTTTTTTTAAAAAGTATATAAAATTGCCATCTAAAATGTTGATGAACATTGACAAAGACAATACCTAAAAAAATAAAAAGTGTTGTAAGGATGAAAAACTCTCCAAATACTAATAAGGTGAGCATAGGGATATTTTATTGATGGGTTTCAATGAAGTTTTTCTTATTAATATTTATTTTCTAAATACCAAATATGCATGGAATGATTTTTATATCTATGTCATACTAGGTTGTAGTATTATTTTGGATGTCTATATACACTCCATGTTGAGTAATGAAGAATTTACAAATCTCTCCTATGTTATTAATTAATTTATATCTGCCGCAGACATCTATGAAAATTGCCATATTTGTAATGAACTTTGATATATTTATTTCATTTTTCTTGTTGGTTGACAATTTTTATTTTAATAAGTAAACTATTATTATATTTCTTTTATAATTACTTACATGACAACATTCTCTCCCATATTGAATAGAAACTCCTCTCCACTGAATTATTTTGAAAAATATTTAAAAACTGGGAAATTATGTTTTTTCATTTAACTTATCAATACTAATACCATAAATAAATATAGGTAAGCTATCCCAGTATTAAACCACCAAAATTAAAAATCTCTCCAAAATTATAATTTCTAAAAAAATAAATTTTTTATAATAAATAAGATTTATATAGATAATTTGAAATAAATTCATAATTATTTAATTCAAGAAGCAATATGAAATGATATTTGTCAATTTTAATAAGAAATGCATTAAATCAAATATTTATTTATTCGTGCCTTTCCCACGTGGCATTTAATTGACAATTCTTACCATGAGTCATTGTTTGTTTTTTTAACCTATTAGGGTACTACAATGAGTTATTGTACACTATCTTCTTTTTGTTAGTGCCTCTCATCAAAGAAATTCAACAAAACATCAAACATTCATTTAATAAATATTGTTCAAATGTTCAAAATGATGTTTTCTATTTGGATTATCAATTCTAATTATGATAAATAAATTATACTAAATTACCAAATAACCGAATTATTATAATTATTTTTTTAATTTAAATTTATTAAATTAAAATATAAATATATTTAAAATAAATATATGAATTTCAAAAAGATTTATCTAAACTAAAATAATATCATTATAATACCAATGATAGAAGGATGAAATTGTCAATTTGTTTGAAAGAATGTCGGTGATATTTTGCAAGGGATAATAAAAAGCTTCCAAAGCATAATAACAAGTTTGCAAAGGAATAACGAGTTCGTCTCGCAAATTTTTGAAGGAAAAATAACTAATTAAAGATATAGGAAGACAAAATGACAACCATGTTAAGGGAATGAAAGATACAAATATTCTCAGTTACCGTTAACAAAATATTTTAACAATGCTCCCATTCTTATGAAAACTATATTAAAGGAAACTATAATAACAATGCTGAGATTCATATGACAACTATGTTAAAGGAAGGACTTTATAAAAATATTATAAAGTAATGCCAAGAACTTCTAATAGCAAGGTTACAACTCTTGTGCAGAATGCACAGGTGACCTTTTCTAATCAATGTTATAAAACCTGGAGAAGAAGGGTTGAAATACCTAATTTTGTCATTCCACACAACCTATGGCACCCTAATGGATGGTTTTTCTGAATTTCTGGTAATAATTCAATATCCGGTGTTTTCAAACATTTAAAGGAACAAATTTTATCGCCCTTGCTTTCCCATGTAATGACTTAACGTTTAATTGGCTATTCGATGATGTCAAAGGAAATGGTAGTTTAGGATTGAGGTGTCTTCTTTATGCTCTCAGATGAAATGGAAGATAAAATGGAGATAGTAATCATTTCTGCACGATGTTTTGCTGTTTGTAACTGGTTCTATCACAGAGGCTGAATACATAGAACGAGTAGTGTGCTATGGAAGTCAACTCGCAGATATTCCCATTTTAATTGTGAATCCCATTTTGTTATTCACAACTCATTCTATCTAAAACGCTGAATACTAAGAGGAACAGCACACAAATCACCCAATTTATTCATTTTCAACTTCAGACGCTTCAATTTAGGGTCACTCTTTTACCAAAATTGCTAAAAGTATCTAAACTCTAGCTACCCTTAACTTTATCAGCAAACCGTACCCATTTCTCATACTTTTTGTGACATGGTCCGATATGCTCAACTGTGGTGATAAAACGGATCTCTAGACCTAACCATTTTAATATGCTTTCGGCGGTGGAATTGTCTGATAACAACTATTTCATCGAAAGCAAATACTGACTTACACGATGAGTGAAAGTGATCGAAAGGGATAAACGACTTACTCGTTGTGGCTTGCAAATTCGTGAAACTCGCCGGTTTCAGAGAAGACGATAACCACGACTTCAGCATCACAGAACCAAAAGCTCAAATGCATTCCTGAGCGATTGGTTCTTGGGTTTGCAGCTTCTAGGGTTTTGAATGCGTTTCATCAAAAACCTTTTTCTTTCTCATTTCCACTACTTTCTGCGTTGAATGAGTTGGTATGTCAGTTTGAATCTTTTTATTGTAACTACACGGTGGATTTGTTCATTGCATGTAACCTGCTCTGCTGAAATCTCGAGTTACAGCCTGGGCCGTCTGTACGAACAATCAAAATCTAATCGCTATCCGTCGCCGAAAGCGACCTTGCCTGGAAAAGCCAAGTCGTACGAGAGGTATCAAATATTTTCCCGTCGGAGAGAATCTAAGGCCCCTCGAGGTATGTCCGCTTTTCTCCGTGGAAAAAGTGAACCTAAGCGTTCATGGTATCAAGACGTTTAATAGTAATGTTAGGCGGCTAGAAAGGATTAATCTCAAAACACGCGTTCATGGTATCAAGACGTTTAATAGTAATGTTAATGCGCGGGAAGGGAATAATCTCAAATAACATTTTTTTAGTGTTTGGAGTTGGAAATATTTGATGTGAAATTTTAATTTGTGTTATTTAAACTAGTTTTTTTAATGTATATATGGATTTAGTATTGTAGACGATATTTTCATTACACATGATTACTCATTAAATTTGTGATTTCAATAAATTACTAATGAATTTTAGAAAAAATTTAACCAAAAACTCATTGTACAAACTTCTAAAAAAATCGCACTAAAAACAACTCCTTACAATAATGAAGAGAGCTATCTTTTCTGATAATGTTCAATGGTGGACTTCAATAAGATGCCCTTGGCCAGTAGGTATTCAATGCTATCATTTATGGTGGACTTCAGTATTATGCCCTTGGCGGGAAGGTACGTTCTAGCAGCTATCGAGGCCGTTAACAGATTTATGGTGGTGTGTAACATCCCTAAAATAACTCATGGTAAAATAAGTAAATAAAAAGTTA
The DNA here is from genome assembly GCA_000404065.3 of Pinus taeda. Classification (NCBI taxonomy): domain Eukaryota; kingdom Viridiplantae; phylum Streptophyta; class Pinopsida; order Pinales; family Pinaceae; genus Pinus; species Pinus taeda. The sequence goes on along the minus strand of APFE031705194.1, from coordinate 4,486 downwards.
CAGTTCAGTTATGAAAACTAATTCTAAATAAGGATGAAATCAAGAAAGGAGGAAAAACTGTTCGATAGAACTGCGGGATGCGGAAGAGGTTGAAAATGTATTTTAGTTGTGAACTTGTGTATGGATGACACACCGTTATGGGTTTTTGAGGAATCTTTTAAGCTCGAGGCGGAGGGCTTTTTAGTTCTTGGTTTTCATGCATGCATTCCTAATGGAGATAGATGCCAGTGAATTAATAGAGAAAGAGTAATGTGAAGGAAGGGGAAGATGGCGAGTGTGCGAGGTATTGCAGTGTCCGGAGTGGCAAATCTCTTGACTGTCACTGCGTGTTCTGTTGGCATTTGCGTTCTCTACGGTTGCAGCGGATGAATGAAGGAGTCTACTTTCCGAAATTGCTTCGAAACCAGAGGAGTATGAACGGTGCGTAAGTTGAGAACTTGGAATATAGAGTGCACATAGTTTTATGAGTTGGATGCGGGAAGATCTTACGAAGATCTCACAATGCCAAAGTTGGACCCCATTGATCATACCAGTTTTGACTTTGTTGTTTTCCCTCGGATGTCTTTGGAGATATAGATCTGTCCGTGGTTTGAATAGCTCTTGGTGGTCAACTAAAGAGATAAGTATATGTTATTTTGCTCATAGAAATAGCTATTTTGGGTAAGGAGAATACATATTCTAATAATAGCTATTGCATTTTTGAAGAAGAGAATGCATATTAAAGAAATAGAACTAAATATTGCATTCTTAGCATATTAATGAAATAGAAGTAAATATTGCATTCTTGGCATATTAAAGAAAATAGAAGGAAATATTGCATTCTTGGAAAAGAGAATGCATATTAAAGAAATAGAAATAAATATTGAATTCTTGGAAAAGAGAAGGCATATTAGAGAAATAGAAGTAAATATTGCATCTTTGGAAAAGAGAATGCATTTTAAAGAAATAGAGGTTAATATTGCATTTATGGAAAGAAAGAATGCATATAATAGAAATAGAAGTTAAGTTGGATTTTATTGGAAAGGGATATATGCTATTGCATTGTAATACTAGCTGATTTCTAAGTTTCTAGTGAAAATGAGTATGCTTTACATGCATGATAAAGATAGCTAAAGATGTGCTTCTAGGCACATAGATATTCATTTTTAACTTTCGTGAAGAAAGAGTATATTATATATATACGTAAATATAGCTTCATTTTAGAAAAGTATGCATACTTCATGTATGAAGATGAAGGATTTTATGAGAGTTTTCTTGGAAATAAAATTAGAGGTTCTTTCCTTTAAAGGCACATATGAATAGTGTTCATACAAGAATCAAAATCTTTACTTGTTTCATGAAAAGACTATGTGCATTAAAGTAAAAATAAGTGTGTTAGGAAAAAAAACACATGTTGCATGCGCATAAGGGTAGCTAATGTGACTATGGAAATATGAGTCTGTTTGTACTTAGAGAAAGTGGTCATGTTAACTTTCTTGAAAATAATAATCTCTTTGAGAGATTGTCTCGTTAGATGAGTTGTGTTGATTTTCTTGATTTTGATGCAAAAAGAGTAAGTAAACCTTGTTTTGGTATCTTGATTTTCATGCGTAAAAATAGATATCTTTAATAATTTCTTGAAAGGGAATCTTGAAACCCTCATATAAGAAGATAGAGAAATGAGGATTATAATGACTTCCTTTAAGAAAGAGGTATGTGGTTTGTTGTATGAAATGATGGTAATATTCTAGTGAAGGGAATATGTGTTGCATACATTAAAGAAGGGCTAATATGATAAGCAATGGTATGAACAATATTAGTCATTGTGATATGGAGTTATGTTCTTTGTATGATAGAGAGATTATGTTGAGTTCTCTAGAAATAACTATGTGAAAAGAACATATGTGCTTAAGCATAGAAATAACGGTTTATTACATATATGAAGTTATAACGAACGTTTTACATGTTAGTAGAACTAATGAGTTAGAACTCTTAAGGGGAGTTATGCATTAGTGTTACATGTTAGTATAACTAATGAGTTAGAACTTTTAAGGAGAGTTATGCATTAGTGTTACATGTTAGTAGAACTAATGAGTTAGAACTCTTAAGGAGAGTTATGCATTAGTGTTACATGTTAGTAGAAGTAATGAGTTAGAACTCTTAAGGAGAGTTATGCATTAGTGTAAATAGACATTGTGGGGGTCAAACAATATTTACTTGAGTATATGCACTAGTTATATAGTATGTCATGCTTGCTCATGCATATGAGTAGGTGCTAAAAGATCTTTGTTAGAGGTTGATTATTGATTCATTATTATGGTATCTAATCTTGTTGCCAAGCTTGTTGACAACTACATTGACAGGAAAATATGGCAGATGGTGCCAAAGGAAAGTGATGTTTAATCTTGTGGTAGGAAAAGGATTAATGGATGATGCAAATGAATTTGAGTAGCAGGATCGAGCATTGCTACAATAATCATGCCACAAGAAATGTTGTATGTGGTGGTATGTAAGTAAAAGATTACATGGAAACTGTATTAGCTTTTAGCTAGTTATGTGACAACTTAATGATAATTCATTGTAATGATTTCATAACAATGGTTAAGGGATGGAATCCCTTATGAGCCATTGAGTGAGGGGTGAAAACCCTCACGAGCGTTTAATAATAAGATTAAACGTTTTCTGGTTTTCACCCTACGGGGTTTCCAGGGTATATCGGTGTTCAATGGTGTGTTTGCCTTTTGTGTCGGTTTGATGATGTTGAATCCTTGATGTTGATGGTTCTTTATTTAATGGCATGATCATATTGTCCAAGTATGAGATTAATTAATATGTTTATGGAAATTATGAAATGGATGCAAGGATTCATGAGACAGTTTATGTTATTACACTACCACAGTGGTGGTTAAAAGTTATGTAATGGTTATGTAACTTACTGTCTTTGATGGCAATTTACTTGATGTACTAATGAACATTATATCTAATGGTTAATGATGAATTGTGGAGTTGTGAATTAGATAATTACTGTGGTAATTTAATGTATAAAAAAATTCTAACTCCCTACTTTTACATGCAAGGTTACCGGGGTATGTTACAAGTGGTATCAGAGCTAAAGGTTGCAGTATTGGCGCCTTTGGGAATTGGTAAGCGGAAAAGAAATTGAGGTATGCCACCGGTGGCATTAACTCAGGTATGTGTTTACCCATTCACATATTGATTTGTGTAGTACACTACCTTCGGCACGATATGTGTGAATCATGTTTATAACTGCTTTGAGTAGTAAGTAATAAAGTTGTTGCGTAACTATGTTCATGGCATTGGATTCTTGAATTGTCGCACTTAAGAACAATATTGAATACTCATTACACTTATGAACAATCTTGAACACTCATTGATGGACGTGACAATCAACAACCCACTTTTGATTTGCAAATATGGCGATAACAATGATGTATTTAATAAACAAGATTGATGTTGCAATGAACTAATTTTAATGAGTCAATGCATGAATGTAAAATATGAGGATGTCCTTGGATTTGACGATATAGTGTTTTAAAAAAAGGAGACTGTGCAAGACGAGCAGGGGCAAGAGCCAATGCATGCGCAACGTCCACGTGAAGAGAGTCATAAATATTTGCCAGTTGTGGTGCATGGAATAAATCTTCAAAGGGGAATATCAAGACGGAGCCGAAGGGGGAAATAATTGGTACTTATGGCAATGCTTTGCACTTCAACTATCGTTTTGGACCCTCTGTACATGATTTCTCATCTGTGAGGCCCTCGTCGAGCTCCGTGGTGGTGTAGCATAATGAAGAGAAAGATTGAGGAGCGGTTTTGACATCGGGATCTTGCGGTGTGCAGGTTGCCAGGAAAAAGATAAGTATCTTGCTCAATTCTCTTGAATTAAAATATGTGCATGTTATTATATTTACAATATTGCATTCTAAGAAGATAGTTCTCGTAAGTTTTGTTCCTGGTTTTCCAGATTTGTAACTGTCTATTTCTGTGCTATTTGATATGGATATTTTGGCACGAAGTGGAAAACTTTATCTGCTTGAATCGACTTGAATTGTAATAACTAATTTTTGATTTAGTCTTGTCATAGATGCTTGAAGATGATTGGTAGTTGAGATTGGTTAGTATTGCACGACTAACCAATAGAACTTATATGCATTAATTGCATTGGATTTAAGATTATTACAATCCGTAAACAAGTAATGGTTGATTGATGTCACATGCGTGGAATGTGTATGATGATTTTATGAGAAGAGTTCTTAATTTTACTCACCATGAGAATGCTTGATGAATAGTGTATGCTTATGTCTTAATTATTTGAGATTCACTAGCATGGTATGTGCTTATGTTAATCATTACTAGTTGTGAGATAAAAATCCTTTGAGCCTCGATTTAATGATGGCTGAATTTATCCCTACTATGGGAAAAACGGATTTCTTATGCATGTTGCATTCCAGTATGAAGTTAATTGTAGAGGCATGTTCAGTGGGTA
>APFE031705192.1:0-11825 GCA_000404065.3 Pinus taeda | reverse complement strand
TTAACAACTTTGGTATCACATAAAATATAATGATAATAGTTTGGACATTAAGGGTTTTGATTTTACCTAAAACATTAGGGATTGAGATTAGTTGATTCTTGTTGGAAAATAATATATTTTTGAATTAATAAATAAGTATTACTAAGCAAAGTTTGTTGTTCTATGGTTGGAAATTATAATGGGTGACACTAGAATAATTGATACTTTGTCGGAATTTGGAGGAATTAGATTCAGCGTAAACAAGAAAATCTTTGATCTTGCTATATTGTAATTATTATAACTGCAACCACTCCAAAATGATGCATGTAGATTTATTTGATTCCCTCTTAATGTTAAAAAAGTATCATGTTATTTGATTCCCTATTAATGTTATTGAAGTTACTATTTTATCATTTTAACTCTTGGATTTTTAAATGAGGAATTAATAAAGTGGATTAACAACTTTGGTATGACTTAAAATATAATGATAATAGTTTGGACATTAAGGGTTGTGATTTAACCTAAAACATTATGGATTGAGATTAGTTTTATGGGTTGAGAATAGTTGATTCTAGTTGGAAAATAATATTTTTTTGAATTAATAAATAAAGTTTGTTGTTCTATGGTTGAAAATTATAATTGCTGACACTAGAATAAATGATACTTTCTAGAATTGAGAGGAATTAGATTCAAATTAAAATTCCTAAATTTAAAATATAATTGCAGGTGAGTGATCGTAGAAATTGCCCAACGTAAATGGGGAAAGCTTTGATCTTCTTATGTTGTAATTAATATAACTACAAGCACTCCAAAATGATGCATGTAGATTTATTTGATTCCCTATTAATGTTAAAAAAAGTATCATGTTTTTTGATTCCATGTTAATGTTACTGAAGTTACTATTTTATCATTTTAACTCTTGGATTTTTTAATGATGAATTAATAAAGTGGATTAGCAACTTTGGTATCACTTAAAATATAATGATAATAGTTTGGACATTAAGGGTTTTGATTTAACATAAAACATTAGGGATTGATATTAGTTGATTCTGGTTGGAAAATAATATTTTTTTGGATTAATAAATAAGTATTTATAAATAAATTTTGTTGTTCTATGGTTGAAAATCATAATGGGTGACACTAGAATAAATTTAAAGTCAAAAAATAGGTCTTTTAAAAAAATGTCATGATGGATAATCATCACTTTTTAAAATCAGTGTGAAAATCACTAACATTCTCAAACTAATGTCCATAAAAAAATTTAAAGTGCCAAAAACTATGCTTTAAAAAAAATATGTGTGTTCTGCATTGCCCCTTTTCAAATTTGGGTCGCTTTTTTGCTATCTCTGCGAAATAAGTTTACATTGTTTAGTATAATAAAATTATCCTTGAACCCATAGACATGTAGCAAAAATTCACATATATACATGAAGAACTTTAATTTCACAAGGAATTGATGTAAATTCACATTCATAGATGTTATTAGAAATTATTTGAACTTAGCTATTATAACTAGAAATTCACAAATTTCTAACGGAACAAGATATGAATGATCTAACCATGTTCATTGTGTAACAGAGAAAGATAAAGGAAACCAAAAGGCCACATTTAGGTACTTTACGTAAACCTCACCAAAAATTGCTACTATCGAACCCTTCTTGGGTTTGCCTACATTCAAGGTAGCACCAATCCGTGATTCCACAAAAGAAATGGATTTTAAACAATAGTTCTAATGAAAGAACTCATTACATGGATAGTTTTATTAACAGTCCAACAAACAAAACATCCCCAACATCGAATCAACCACTTTGTAAAACATTATAAAATGTCAATTGGTTCAAGTTTTTCATTTCCGTTAACTCTTCCATAGTTGAATTACCCACTATATAAAACATTATAAAGTGCCAACTAAGTAGCATTCAATTTAGTGGAGCATCTAAGAGAAAACAGGAAGTTGGAGGAACAGGTGGTTATTTATGAGCATGGCCACAGTCCAAGTGCAACCCAGTCCATGGAGGAGCAGGATAATTTTTATGAGTATGATCACAGTCCAAGGGAAACCCAGACCTTGAACGGGCAGGGGAGTTCAATAAAAATAGAACATTTAAGGGAAAGCAATGTCTTGCACAAGAAAACTGAGGGGAGTGGCAGACACAATGTTGAGAGATGACCATGGTCATGTTGCAGGAATGTTGATCCATGTTTTGGGCATCAAGAAGATATGGAGGGCTTAGCATTTGGGCATAGAAGAATAAAGGACATAAAAATATTATTATAAACCACATGAATAGGGAAAGCTAAATGCTTACTAGAGACCATATTTATCATAAATGCTTGCACAAAATTTGGGATTTTACTTGAAGGATTGATCTAGTCCTCAAATGGATTCTTGTGATCCTAAAGACTGAACATGGATTGAACACTTAAAATTGATTATAAATTTGTAGGAGAGTCTTGCATTTTCCTTCGATGGGCAAGCTCCCTGGATTGTCTAAGAAATGATTAAATACTAAAAAATGTGTTATCATTCTCTTAAAAAACCAAATGGAATTTAGAAATTAAGAGGTCCTAATTACCTTTACAGACAAGAAAAACAACATAGGTGAAGGATACAATCTGAGAATAATTATGCTTTATTGAATCAATTCACAACCATATAGATGAAGTATGGTGTCTGTTTCCTAATCAATTCCAACCTTTTGTGATGGAGAATTCACAATCTGCTAATCTTTCACATAGAATGTGTCAATTGTTATGTAAATCATGAATTCTCCATCTGCTCATCTTTCACATAGAAGGTGCCAATTGTTATGTAAATCATGAATTCTCCATTTGCTCATCTTTCACATAGAATGTGTGAATTGTTATGTAAATCATGATTATGGTGACGGTGGATGCAAAGTGTGGCTCAAATGAATTATCCCCAACAACTAATTACTTAAATATAGATGAGAATAAGAATCGATGAAGCAAGCTCACAAGGATAAAGATACGACAACTTCCAAAAAAGATAAAAGATTAAGAATTACATAAAAGGACGAGAAAACGAAATGAAACCCAACATAAAGGAGCATAACTTACCTATTTCCGCTCAAGGCTATTTTATTTTCCTGGTTGGTTTTCTCCAATAGGAACCTTTCATGGGAGGTTCTACAGAGAAAAGGTTGGACGGGTCCTGGGAGATGTGTCATGTGCTGTCAAGCACCTGAAACAAACATCCATATGTTTTTTCAATGTCCAGCATCGGCCAAAATATGGTATGAACTTTCCTTAACTTATGGTTTTCCTCATCAAATTTTCTCCTCTCTACAGGTCGCTTTCAAGTGGTGGAGTGAACAGGTTCCAGCTTGGAGATCGATATTTATCCTTACCTGCTGGTTTCTCTGGAAGTGGAGAAATGCTCGCTTTTTCCAGGAGTCAAACGCTCCTATTGATTCGGTGCTGGTCTTCATAACAGCACTGGCTGCGCCGGACTGACATGTTTTTTCCTCTTTTTCAGTCATGCTTAAATCTATGTGGTTTTCTTCATCTTGTTTAAAGTTCTAGATGGACATTGTGAACATGTTTATGGTTTTTTTTTTGGTATGGTTTGTGACCTCTTTATGGTTTTAGTTTCTGGCTTATTATAGGCTCAAAGGCAACGCCTCTATTGTCATCAAGAACAGATTATGGCTGGTTTAATATGGCCTTTAGTATATAAGCTCATTATATTTCCTTAAATATAATAATACATGTTGATTTTCTCTCTGAAAAAAAAAAAAAAAAACTTACCTAAAATTTGTATGTTAATCAAATTCAAGGGCATAAGTTTGTCTAACAATAAAAAAAGTATATCTTAGAAGCATCGAGAAAGGTAGAGATATCCCCAAAAACAAAATGCAAGACAACATGAGAAGATCAAAATAGTGGATAAGAAAAATCAAAGGTGGGAAACATACATAACAAGATTACGTGATTATATAAATTTATTTAAAAGGAAATATTATAGATAAATAATTTCATTAAAAGAAATGAAATTATTGATAATATCTTAAAGAGATATTTTTAGAAAGATTTGTATTCAGTAACTTGTTTATTAAATAAAAATAAATAATACTCTTTTTAGAAATAGCGTACAATTAAATAGCCACTTATTAAAATATCATATTAATACTTGATATTCAATTATAATATAGCTTGTCAACTTAAGGAAATAAATACTTTTTATTATGATAAATAACGATTATGAAGGAATGAAATATGATAACTTAATGTTAGGTGGATAATTTCTTCGAAAACCTATATTGCTAGCTATATTTAAATTTTATAAATAAAATAAAGTTAAAATTATAAAAATAGAATAAATTTATATGATGAAGCGTTAATTTATATACACTTATCTACTGGAAAGATAGTAATTCTATTACGTGCTAAATACATGATATAAATTTATTTAAAACTTAAAATAACATGTTTTTTTATTAAAATTTTTTTATAAAAAATAAATTTAAATTTATAATTTTATAAATATTTTAAACAAAAAATAAATTTCAATTTTATAATTTTATCATTAAAAAATTAATGTTATGGATAACTTTGAAAATTTCCTCACAAAGAAAGAAGTTTTCTTATTGGAAGACATTGATTTTGGGGTTAAGTGCTTGGAAAATGGGAAAGCTAAGGATATTGAAGGTTACCAAGTTGAAATCTTAAAAATTGGAGGTCTTGTTCTCATTCCCCACATCCACAATCTTTTCAATCAAGTGGTCAAGCAAGGGTTCCCTAAAACATGGACTCAGAGCCTCATTATCCCTATTTTCAGAAGTGGGGATACAAATAACCCCTCTAATTATTGGAAAATTATGATCAGCCATCTCTTAGCCAAGTTATATGCTATTATTTTGAAAATTAAGTTGAGCATATGGCTTGAAAGTGAAGGTAAGTAGCCTAAAGGCTAAGCGGGTTTTTGAAGGCAGTACTCAACAATGGACCACCTCGTTATGCTTATGATCATTGTGGAGGAATGTTGCAATGATAAATCCAATCCCTTTTTTTGCTTTGTGGACTTTAGAAAGGCTTTCAATACAGTTCGTAGAAACAACCTATGGAATAGATTAGAAGATGTAAAGGTTCCTTTTGAGTTGAGAGTTGCTGATATAAGGTTATACGAGAATGTAATTGCCAATTTAAAGAGCAATGAGGGATGGTCGAAAGATATTAAGTGCAATATCAAAGTTAAACAAGGTTTCCCCCTCTCCCCTACCCTATTTGGCATTTACATCGACAAGCTAGAAGGTTGTTTAGAGGAAGTAGGTTGTATTAGCACACTCTTAGCTAGGATAGTCATCATCCTTATTCTCTATGCTAACGATATTGTTCTTCTCGCAAGGTGCCCATCTGATCTTGATAAGAAACTTAAACTTCTTAAGGATTTCTGTTCTACCATGGGTATGACTATTAACACTAACAAAACAAAAGTTATCATTATCAAATCCAAGAAGAACACTTAATAATAATAATAATAATAATAATAATAACTTGGAGGAAGTGTCTTCTTACAAGTACCTAGAAATTGATATTCATCACAAGCTCAACTGGAACTATAGCATTGAGAAAATGATGAATGGGGGTGGAAGCTTATTTTGGTCTTGAAAATAATTGTAAAATGGCAAACATCGTAATGTGAGATAGAAATAAATTCCTATTTGAAACTTTAGTCACTCCTGTTATCTTATATGGATGCAAAGTTTGGGGTTGCAGCATCTCTAGAGAATCCTAGAGGAAGATTGAGCAAATCTAGAAGTGTTTTATAACGTATAGCCTCAAAATTAAAAGCAATACACCCTAATATCTTATTCTCCTTATAGAAGTGGGTCTTTCCCCTATCGAGAGCCTATATATGACTAGGGTTCTGTTGTACAAGCACAAATTCAATAACATAGGAGACCATAGACTTTCTAAGCTAGCTTCAAATTCCAACCAAAACCACCTAAGGCTCAAATGAGGTTGGTATAAATACACTGGGGCCTAGTTAAACCATTGGGAGATCAATGATAATGTTGCATTGCAAAACATTAATAACATTAAAAATATTGTTACTTCTCTACGTTCAAAGATAAAATATGGTGTGAGAAAGATTTAGCAGCTAAAAGAAAATTAAGATATTATAAGGAGGTCATCAACCCCACCCTAGAAGATCAAAGTATGTCTCTGTTTAACTTAACTCAAAGAAGAAAATTAATATAGCCAAAATTAGAACGAACTATCATGAGCTCCATAGTGAAATGGGTTGTTGAGTAGTTCCTAAAACACCATGGATGGAAATGATCTGCCATATCTATGAGAATATGAACATCGAAGATGAAAATCACTTCTTCTTAGAGTGCCCCACATACAACCATATTAGATCCCTAATTTCATAATCTTTGTTGCAATACTGACCTTTTTAGCCTTTTATGATGTCAAAATTATAGTGAGGTAATCTTTGTTGCAATACTCAGCTTCTTAACCTTTTAAGATGTCAGAATTATAGTGAGGTCGAGAAGCTGCAAGTTGCATACGAATAAAATCTTAAATCAAACCAAATAATTTGTTTCTTTAGGTCTAATAAACCAAAGTTTGGTTTTAGTGGAAGTTAATTACCACCACCATTGTCATAAAAATTAAAAAAAATAAATAAATTAAATTTATAAATCAACTAATTAAAAAAAAAAAATCCTAAATTAAAAGAAGCCAAACGGATTTTCATACCTTTTGAGTCATGGATTTGGTACTACCGCTAATACATATGTCATGGATTTGGAACTACAAGTAATAGATATGTCAAAAATCCTAAATTAAAAAAAGCCAAACGGATTTTCATACCTTTTGAGTCATGGATTTGGTACTACCGCTAATACATATGTCATGGATTTGGAACTACAAGTAATAGATATGTCTAGGAGAGAACATTTCAGTGGGATGATAATTAAGTATGGATTTGGAACTACCAGTAATAGATATGTCTAGGAGAGAACATTGGAGTGGGATGATAATTAAGTAGACAGTAGATATGTTTCATTCAAGGTTGAACAACAAGCAAGAACCTCGGTAATTTTTTTGTAGAGATGCAAATTTATGGAATGTAAGCTAGTCTTAATGTTAAATGAAATAAAACTATTTGAACAGTTCCATATTACCTCGCTGTCCAATGGTGAGGGAAGATTTATTATTCCACACCCGCGGTCCTTGGTTTGTTGTCAATTATGGTGAATCATAAGTGATTGATGGCCGATGTTGCCACAAGTCCACCCTAACCTCACCAATATTTGTCAGGGAATTAATCAGTATGAAAATAACATTGTGTTGGAGTGCCCAAACTAAACCTCGTCTATAAATTAAATGAACTGTCTTTCAACAAAAACGACCCCATAGCTGCACTTCATCATCTTCTTGGACGCAGAAGTTTTTCTAAGGTTTAATTTTAATGTAAATGAAAAACAAGCAGATGGAAAGAATGTCTTTCCTCAAATAAAAAAACACATTGAAAACTCTAGTGAGCTTAAACATCTTAATATGAATAAAGATAAGATAAACTTTTATTATATCAATGTTATTCTCTAATAAACGTTTAAAGATGCCAACTCTCTTGAGCTTAAACATCTTAATATGCCATGGAGATAGGATAATCATATCAAATCAGTGTTATTCTCTAAAACATTGAATTAAATAATTACTTAAACATCAATCCAATCCAACATACCAATTACCGCAATGACTTTGGCAGCGTGGACTCGATGGGCACTATCCTGTGTGTCTTTTATTATTTTTGTCGTGAATCTAAAAATGAAAAATGTGTCCCATTAACATTAAAGGAAATGAAGTGATCCATAAAACCAGTGGAAAATTGAACATAAATGTCGATTCACCAGATGCAGCAGAAGAAAAAAGAAATGCAAAGAAAATTTGGTGTACCTTGTAAGGATCCATGCTGAAATTGAAGCTAGTGAGAAAAAGTGTTACACGCAGATCCACCACCTGAGAATGGAACAGGTTGTTCCAGGGGTCTTATAAGGAGGCAGGGGGTTCAATAGGTTTGGGGCGGTAGGAGAACTCGGTTGATGTTGTGCAGCAAAGACGAGGGAATCTTGTCAGTAAGGGAACATGATCCAGATCTGAATGAAGAGGAGAACATGATGTCGATCCAAAGGACGATCTGACTCAGAGTTCATAGGTGGGTCACTTTTACACTGGTTTTCGCCAACGCACCTACTATTCAACGACTCTCGTGCATTGCAAGACAAAATTTTCGAAAAAGTGTTTTGGCTGTAACCACGACCATTTGCGGGTCCTGATCTGGATGAAGCAGACATTACAAAGAATAGGTTCTTTGAGGGTCATATGGTAATATGCAGATAAGAATGATAAAGAGAAACCCTTTTCTGGAGAAACCATTAGGACACTGTTAATCAATCAAGAAACCGTTCAGCAAGAAGCAGCTTTAATTATTAGTTTTTTGTGAACTATTAATTTGAGGAACCCAACAGTCTAGCTATGTACTATAAATGTATATCTCTTGTTAATAAAAATATATTCTCTTGTTTGATACTTTAGATTCTCTTGTTGCCCATGTGTGTTTAACATGGTATCAGAGGAGGCATATTCCTGCCCTGCATAATTTCTTTAAGCCATTTGTTTTATGTCTTTATGAGCAGGTCCTATTTGTAATATTCATGCCTTTGTAACTTCTTGTATCAGTCTTTCTGCCATATTTTCTCTCTGCGCCCTTTTCTCTCCTTGGGCTATGCATAATTTTCCTTTCTACACTCTCTTGGTTATGCAAAGATTCCCTTATTCATAATCAACCGCATAAATCAGAGCGCTGCTCCTCTGCTCTTTGCTGACCATTTCTACTCATAATCACCTGCATAAATCAGAGCGTCATGTTTGCAAATCCCCAGTTTAGGTTGAACTACTTCTTAAATGGCATTGGTTCGAGCTTCTTGTGCTTTGGATTTCTCAATTGGTCCCTGACAATACTTGGCGCAACGTCTTTGCACCTACTCCTCGCCAATGACCTTTCCATTCATGTATGACCATATTCGCATAGCCTGGATGTGAAGTTTGAATTGTTTGTGCCTTTGGCTTCAACATAAAATCATCACACGATACTCCTTACAAAATTATTGCCTTGGATTCCATCTTTACCTATCTCTCTACTTGTTTCTTGTCCAAGTAATGCATGTAACGTCTGGTCCAATTATTCCTGTCATATGGATCTATGGTATTGAACATTAAACGTATCATTGCCTTTCTTACCAGTAGTCTGCCCTGCCGCATTGAAACTAATCTGCATGGTAGCATTACGATTACAATGTTTTCAGACCTTGTCAAAGGTTCTATTGATTTTGTTGAATTTTGCGCAAATGAGAGAATGGCAATTTAAAATTGAGTCTTCTTGAATCTCAAATCTCCATGCATTTGAATCCATCGAGCGGATGAATCCAAGCCTAATTAATTCTCAAGGACATTTCATTACAGATTTGATCAAGTCTCTGGACTTTTAAAGTGATTTGTCACTTTTACAGTGACAGCCGAGGATTTTAGTAGTCCACAGGGAGCAGAAAGGGAATGCCCTGTCTTGAACGTCGTAGTCTATGCACTGGTTATGGCCCATCGTTGAATGGAAACTCTACAAATTGTGACTGATGATGTGTTACTTCTACAGATTCGTTCAAATTGGTATGCTTTCTAAAATTCGTGAACTACATTGAATATATGTTGGACTGCAAGTGTATACGCTGCATCGAATGGGCGATTTAATAATGGTAAATTGAATGTTGAGTATGGATGGTTTTTACGGTGCGCATTGTTCGGTACCTGGGAATAACATAAATTAAGTATTGTTAGTTGAACAATTATCGACCTGCATTCATATTCTTACTGCCATACACAAACTTTCTTCTATCTATGTGCTTTTATATCGCGTTGCGCGCAGCTCGGGTAACCCAAAACCTTTAGCTCTGAATCAGCTAGGCAGAATCTTGCTTTCCCATTATGGTACTGAACAGAAGTCCATGGAGGCCATATTCGGGAAGCATGCCCAACCTTAGGTTCAGACCGAACCGCTCATACCGTTCAAAGTTCGATGCGCTGCCTCTTTAGGTTTGGGCAAGATACGGGGCAGTGATTCGACTGGCTCGCTCCCATGGCTAGGGCCGAAGCTACGCCTTTTCCAGTGTGCCAGACTAAAGTGATGCCTAATATGTATGTATGTAGCCCCTTCCCAACCTTCTCTTGTCTTCAATCTTTCCTTAATATTCTTTTTTTTTTTTTGAATCGTCTGGCCCGTCCGATCTATAACAGGAAGTGAAGGATTTGACATTGAATACTGATGATTTCGTTTCAATGGCGTCCGCATCAAGTTTTCTCACCCGGCAATACAGTTTTTCAGTCTGTCATATTCGGTTCGGCACTGAATTCTTTGAGATGGGTTTTGATCATTCTTTTCTGGGTATTTTCTTCTTTTAATTATTGTTAGATAAATTTGTCTACTTGTAGAATGATCTACAGCATTAGCTCTGGAGATTAAAGATTTTGATTTAAATTGTTAGAAAGGAGAAATGGGTTGTGGCTAAAACTTGGCTCAGTGGTTGGATCCGTGGCTTTTAACCTTTCGAATATTTGTTTTATAATTTTCTTTTCCCCTTCTTTGTCCTTTAATAATAAATGACCAACTCTGAATTGTCTTTTGTTTTGGTTGTTTTTGACACTTTCATTTGGGTTTTTAGGTTTATTGAAATAAACGATCTTATGCTTCGGAGACTTATCCAGCTGGTTATGGCTATACCCATGGAGTCCAGGCAAGTCGGGGTTCTCCTCAATTGCTGTTGACTGAATCTACGGAACAAGGCAGCCGTCTTGGCTCATCAAATAAATCTCAATATCAAAATCAGCAGCAGGATTAGGGCAGTCATCCTATGAAGTGTTTGAGAGCATTTTATATAATTAGATTTGTTGTGTCTTTCCAATAGCTATTAAATTTCGGATTTTAGGCTCTATAATTTAGGCAGCTAATTGAGGTTATGATATAGATATTTACTATCACTTTATGTTCATTTTGATTTATATTTAATTTGCTGTCAGAGGTATAATAGGAAGAGCTATAACAGAAAGTGAAGGATGTGATATTGAATACTGGTGATTTTGTTTTAATGGCGTCTGCATAAAGTTTTCTCACGTAGCAAAACATCTAAAGAAAAGTAATCACACAATGATCCAGTGCAAGAAAACAAGGTTTTCCACAAATCAATTAAGACTTTCAACTAATTAACATTTCATTGAGTATATATCTACAAATCAAGGATTTTGGGATCAAATCCCACAAAGCAATTCTATACCTGCTCTGCAAATTCCTTGAGGCTTTTGAAAGTAAAACCAATGAATTATCAATATAATTTTACAATAATAAAAAACAATTAGAAGGCCTTTAGCCATCTCAAATTGTTCATCCGCTAGGCTTCAACCAACATCTCTTCTAGAGAAATTCAACAATTCTAATTTAATAATCCTATCAACCTCTCTTTGTACCTTTTGGGACAATTGCTAGTTTTACCCCTTTTTCCAAAACCCCCCTTTTAATTACTTTTTTCAATTTCTAAAACTTTACCCATTTAATTCAGAATTTGACTTTTACCACACTATCTCAAACTGCCAAATAATAATTAAACATCCTCTTTTATGCTGTGGTATGCTCTTATATGTGCAAGACCTGTTGAGATTTTCTGTTTTAGTCAAATAGGCAGAAATCTCTGAAGGATGACAACAATAGGGAATCAGTTCCTAGATTAGCTCCAGGTTGTTGGGAGGGAGTTAATGCCTCCTATATT
>APFE031705175.1:56753-96611 GCA_000404065.3 Pinus taeda | reverse complement strand
AGGTTTCTTGGGCTAGGAATTTGTTTCCTAGTTGGCTGGGTGGTAAATCCGGTTGGGTCGGTGAGAAGGAGCATTCAGCTGGAGCTATCCGACAAAGGTATCATCATCAACCGCCGGAGCAGGTATTTTTCCATGAACTACTCTTATTAAGTTGATGGAATGCTCATCTTAATTTATGTTGTTTATGATAAAATGATTAGATGTTAAATGTTTAAAATTTTGTGAGAAGGTTAGAAAGCTTCTTTTATTACTTGCAAATCAACACTATAATAGATCTGTTAGTGTATAATAGAATAAGGCTCTAATAATAGGAATCGGGTTCTTACAATCTTCAATCTAAACTTACTCCATTTTCTCACAAAAACCATGCGAGCAAATTACATAATCGATGACACTTGCTCCATTGTAAGTATTGCAAGTGAAGTTTTATCATCTAATCAAACCATTAGAAATGACTAAATCGAAAGCCCCACATAGAGTAAGCAATTGTTCACCAAAGAGATTGGAGCCCTTTTCCTTTGAAATTCTTTCCCACTGATGATTACTCTCTTTTCTAAGTCAAATATGGTCGAAATCATTTCACCATCTAGTCAAACCATTAGAAATGACTAATTCGAAAGCCCCACATAGAGTAAGAAATTGTTCACCAAAGAGATTGGAGCCCTTTTCCTTTGAAATTCTTTCCCACTAATGATTGCTCTCTTTTGTAAGTCAAATATGGTCGTAATCTTCTTTATAACAAAGAATGCTAGCTTGCTCACTTTCAGTCATAGCACTGAAACCACCCACTATAAATACTTCACCGAACTAAGAATATGTTGCAATATCATATTTTAAGGCTCCAAAGGGATCTATGTGGTAAAGCCCTCCACTTTTGTAGATTTTTGAAACTTGCGGCACAAAAAAACATGCTGTAATTCTGATGTGATTTCTTTTTTTTGATATTTTAAACCAAATGAATTGTTTATTTGAGTCTTATTTTTCTAATTGAATAAAACGACCTTCTTTCTCCCTCAGTAATACCATTATACCCACGTGTCCTTTGCCATTCCCTGCTGCCTTGTTCTACACTTCCATCTTCCAGTGTCCTTCAAACAAAGGTGTCTTGCACCCTTCATGCTCATGCGTTTCTATGAGGCAAATTATGTCTCTATCTTCCCCATTTCCTTCCAAACAGAAGCCACATGATAGTAAGTGCTCTTGCAAACCAAGATTAGATTTAGCAATTAGAATAAGGTCATCTACATACAAAAGAAGACTTATAACAAACTTACCTAAATGGATACCATCACCCCCTTGTGAATTCAGTCACTCCTCAAGCGTGTTGATATATAAACCAAAAAGGGTAGGAGGCAATGGGAAACCTTATATTGCCTAAAACTTTCAAAAATGCCTACTGAAGTTATAATTTTCACTTTCACCTCTTCATACAGCTTATGCATAGCTACTCTCAAATGTCTAGGAACCCTAAGTTCCTCAATTCTGTGCCAAAGCTTATCCCTAGGGACCATGTCAAATGCTTTTCTTGAATCAACAAACGAACAAAAGGCTTCTTTCTTTTTCTCTCAAACTTTTTCAAGTTATACAATGATCAATTGTGGAATATTTAGGTCTAAAGTTTGCTTGCCCTTTATTACGTTTATCTCTTTCTTCTGCCCACTTGCTGATTTTATTTTCTAGCATGCTTCCAAATAACTTTGCAAACAAGGGGTTTATCATTATGGTCCTATAATTGGAGGGATTATTGACGTCGCCACTCTTGAAAGGATGTATTGCCAGACTAGTTGTCCAATCAGTGGAGAAACCCTATTGTATGATGTTGTTGAAACCTTTTTGTAATGTGAGGTGCAAGAATCTTTAAGCTCCACTTTAAATACTCTACTTGGAGTTTAGCTAATTCTTTTGTTTTTCCAACACCCAGCTTGTTGATACCCATCTCTACCTCTTGCACCATGAAGAGTTCAGTATCACTGTTAACCAAGGGGGGAGGATAAACCTTGTGATCATGCTCATAGAGTTTCCTTGCATAGTCAAACCATTTAGAAGTTGTAATACTATTTTCAGTTTGCATCTTTCTCAGTTGAATTTCCTTCCAAAATAATTTGGGGTTATTTTTCCCAAGGAAGACTAATTCTTCCCTCCTGGAAACCATGAAATGATCCTTTTTATTTTTTCATATATGCTTGTAAGCTTTGAGCTTTCTATTATCCTTGTTTGACTATTTACACATTCTCCTTTCCTTTATGCATTCCTCATCAAACCAAGCATTAACCAAAAGCAATTTGTTTCATACTTCTTAATTTTTTCTCTTTAGCACTTTGCAAGTACGCTTTGAATTATATGTGTTAATTCGTGACTATGAAGGTCATGAATTGGTATTTTCTCCTTCTCGAAGAGCATCTCTAGTGTCATTTTGAAGGTATTACAATTTAATGGAGTCAAAAGAATTCTGCCCTTTGGGAAATTTTGTTGAACACACTGAGTTTATGACGCTAATTTCTTCTTTCTAGTCTAAGAGAAACTTAAATAAATTGGCTTGTGATCTGATTTTAAGTCCCAAATTTGATCTTCAATCAAAACTTCCTCCATTTTCTCACACAAACCATGCGAGCAAATTACATAATCGACGACACTTGATCCATTATAAGTATTGCAAGTGAAATTACTGGAGTTTTACCATCTAGTCAAACCATTAGAAATGACTAAATCAAAAGCCACACATAGAGTAAGCAATTGTTCACCAAAGAGATTGCAGCCCCCTTCCTTTGAAATTCTTTCCCACTGATGATTACTCTATTTTATAAGCCAAATAGGGTCGCAGTCTTCTTTATAACAAAGAATGCTAGCTTGCTCACTTTCAATCATAGCATTGAAATCAACCACTATAAGGACTTCACTGAACTAAGAATATGTTGCAATATCAGATTTTAAGGCTCCAAAGGGATCTTTGTGGTAAAGCCCTCTACTTTTGTAGATTTTTTAAACTTGCGGCACAAAATAGCATGCTGCGATTCTGATGTGATTTCCTTTTTTTGATATTTTAAACCAAATGAATTGTTTATTTGAGTCTTATTTTTCTAACTGAATGAAATGACCTTCTTTTTCCCTCATTAATACCATTATACCCTCGTGTCCTTTTCCATTTCCTACTGCCTTGTTCTACACTTCCATCTTCCAGTATCCTTCAAACAAAGGTCTCTTGCACCCTTCATGCTCATGTGTTTCTATGAGGCAAATTATCTCTCTATCTTCCGCAATAGGCCCTAACTCAATCCTCGTCTACATGGATAATCCTAGTTTAAGAAATCATTTTAAAACTGTGTATGAGTAGTTGCAGCACATTTACTATCTTACAAATGTGTTAAGCACTCAAGTTATACAAGTATTCACTATGCGAAACTTGTTTTGGTTCATTTCTCAAAGTCTTTTTGGGATCTTATCCATGATAAGGATTTTCTAGAAGAGAGTCATGGGAATTCTTCTTGGGAAGGATGTTTTTGTGGATGGCCATAACGACATGGTCAACACGAGAAGAACATTGAATTTGAATTCTTTGGTCAGGTTATATTTCAAGTTTAGCCTGAGAAAAAGCCAAGACAAGTACAAGTCAAGGCACTCCAATCATCGATTGGATCGAGTTTGGAAAAGTGAAGGAACTGTACCTTCAAATGTTGAACAATTGAAAGTGAACTTTTGGGGACCAAAAGTTTTCAACAGGGAAGAGTGGTTGGGAGCTCAAAATTTTCCTAAAATTAAAATTTTTCGAAATGGTGCGAACCCTGAATGACCGCATAGATCTCGTTGTCCTGATTTCGACGCAACTCATTTCAGGGAAAACCAATATCATATAATCAAGATATCGTGTTTTGATTGTTTTGCCAAATAGGAGAATTTAAAAAAAAAAGGAAAACCCAATCAGCAATCTGTACTACTAACGTGGCACTGACTAGGTAGGTGAGATGGCAATTTGACTTGGTCAAAGCATTCCCTCGGTGAATTGGGTGATGCCAAGTGGCACCTTGTTAGTGGTCCAAGTCGCAAGTATTGTGTTATTACGTGTTTTTGTGGTGGCCAACCACGGGTTAACACGTCACCCAGTCAGAGGCTACCATGTGGCAATCCGGGAGGCCACCAAAATGGTTGTATCAACAAGGCGTAGGCAGCGGGGGTCGAACCACTGACCTCCGAACACACAACAGAGTTCATTACTAATGCACCGCGAAGTTCTTTCTTAACCTTATACCTTGGTGAATATATTTAAGTTTTAATATCGCGCAGTTTGGGGGGCTGGGCGGACTTAACCTCCACCCCCCATGTGAAAACTGCATCGACGGTCACACTGACTGCCAACTTAACCACCCCTGTCGACCATCTTTGCCTAATCACCAACTCCTAACCACGAGGTATTTTCCATGTGAACACATCCGCGCTATTTATTTGACCTCCAGCCTTGACCGCCGCATCAACCGTCATCAGCTCACTGCCAACCCTAACCACCAGGTCTCTACCATGTAAAAGCATTCGCCAACAATAAATGTGACCGCTAGAGGAAGGGGAGCAGCATCGGGGGCTAGCCCTTGGGCGCATGGCCCCCCCATATGACCATTCTTTTGGTTTTTAGGCCTCGGTGACTAAATTAATCGTCCAACAAATATGCCCAAATTTCGGTGGATTTGGTGGCCCGTTAGCGAAAAATGGGGCAAATTTGTAGGATGATGCTGAATTTTATGCAATTTATAGAGAGAATAGTGGGAAAAATATGAGAGGTCATAATTTCTCCAATTTTCAACCAAATTGGGTGCAAAAAGAGGCTAGGTAGCCATTTTTGGACAATCTAGACTCATTGAAGTAGGTATTAGAATCAAATGAGCACTTATAGATAGGATTTTTGTAGGTTGAATTCTATGGGTGCCATGGTTAACCAGAGAGTTGAATCAGTTTATGGAGGAGTTTGAAGATGGAGATGACCTTGCAGGGGTTTTCCAGCCTCCATGTTCTTTCTGCAACAACTATTACATCAATGTTGTAGCTTTTATACCTCTTTTCTCTATGTATTTTTGGAGAGGAGACTTGTTTATGTACTTCAAGTGGATTGTAGTACTATTGATGCTCTTTGAAGTTTGAGTATGGGGTCTTGGTGCAAGATGCCTTTGTTTGCTGTAAGTTTACATGTTTGACTTTAGGTTAACATGTATATGGAGTGATAACCCTTACAGAAGTTTGTTTCTTTGAAGGAGAAACTAACCTTTCCATTCCTCAGCACTTTATGTACTCTTCTTTTCTAAAAATTGAGCATTATGAGAAGGTTTCATGCCATTAGAGTTGATCCAAGGAGATGTAGCCTAGGAGGGGTGAACTCCTTTAACAATCACTGGTGTATTATTGGTTGATGCATGCTTCCATTCAGTATTTTGAATTCATGTTTAAAGTTTTTCATGAAATTAACATAAGAAAACACACATAAAAGCTCATGGTTTTACTTGCTATTTTGGAGAACAAACCTAAAGCAAACTTTTGTATTCTTATGAGGATCTTAACATAGAAAAAAATATTCCACATTCAGATAAGGGATTATCTTCTACCTCAATCCTGCCTCTATGAAACTTGAATTTTCATCTCGACAATTCCTTTGTCCAAATATTTGTACCATGTTCCTCTATAGGAATGTACTCTAGCATCATGATTCTCCTCTGCACAAAATCTCATAGATGATGATACCAGATGTCGATATGCTTGGACCGATCATGAAAAATTGGATTCTCATAGAGATTAATACAACTCTGATTGTCACATTAAATCACTGTAGGATCCATCCACTACAACAAATCCTTGTGATTAACGTCCCTTTTTACTTCTTTTTTTGCATCTAGAGCCCATTTTTGGTGCTATTTGCGTCCATTTATAAAAAATGGTGCAAAAATTGACACAAAATTTGCATCAAGTTTTGCACCAAATCTTACACCAAGTTTAGCACCACGTATTGCAATAGGTTTTACACCGGGTTTTGCACCAAATTTTATGCCAAGTTTTGTGTCATCCTTTGCACCAAGTTTTGTTCCAGGCTTTGCATCAAGTTTGGCACCTAATTTTGTTTGACATAATTTTGCATCCTCATTTGCATCCACTTTTTGCACCTACACTTGCATGAACTTTTGCATCCTTTTTTTAAATCATTTTTTGCATCCATTTTTGCATCTCCTTTGCGCCAAGTTTTACATCGAGGTTTGTGTCTAGTTTAGCATATAATTTTGCATCTACTTTTGTTGCATCCACTTTTCCATCTTGTTTTGCATCCATAGTTACATCCTCTTTTGCATCTATTATTGTTCCCACTATTGCATCTAATATTTTTGTGCCACAATTGGCACCTAGTTTGGCACCTCCTTTTACAACCACTTTTGATTATAATTTTGCATCCACATTTGCATCCTCATTTGTGTCTAGGTTTTCATCAACTTTTACATCTATTTTTGCATCCATTTTTGTATCCACTTTTGGATCAGGATTTGCATCGGGTTTTGTGTCTCGTTTTGCATCTACTTTTGCATCAACTTCTATTGCATCCACTTTCACATACAATTTTGCATCCATTGTTAGACCCATTTTAAAGTCCACTTTTTGAATCTCTTTTTACATCTTCGATTGCATCATAGTTTGATTCTTTTTTGCATCTATCATTACATCCACTTTTGTTATGACACAATTTGTGCCATGTTTTTCACTTACTGTTGTACCCACATTTGCTTCCAATTTTGCATCCATGTTCACATCCTCTTTTGCATCAAATAGTGCATCTCCTTTTGCATCCACTTTTGTGTCAGGTTTATGAATTGGGTTTGCATCTTGTTTTGTATATACTTTTTCATCTACTTCCATTGTATCCATTTTTTGCATCCAATTTTGTTTCGCTTGTTGTATCAATGTTTGCTTCCACTTTACATCCCTTTTTGCATCTTATTTTGCATACTTTTTTGTCTGTTGTTACATCCACTTTTGTTGTGCCATGTCTTGCACCTACCATTGCAACCACATTTTCTTCCACTTTTGCATCCACATTTTCACCCTCTTTTGTGTTCAATTTTGCATCGAATATTGTGTATGTTTTTGCATCCCCTATTGCATCCACTTTTGTTGCATCCATTTTTGCATCTAATTTTGTGTCCATTGTTGCACCCATGTTTGTGTCCATGTTTACATCCCTTTTTTCATCTTATTTTGCATCCATGTTTGTCTCTTTTTTGCATCTAAGTTTGTGTTCTTTTCTACGTTCGTTGTTGCATCCACATTTGTGTCACCACAAATTGTGCCAAGTTTTACGCCTGCCATTGGACCCATGTTTACTTCCACTTTTGCATTCATGTTTGCATCCATGTTTTCATTGACAATTGCAT
The DNA here is from genome assembly GCA_000404065.3 of Pinus taeda. Lineage (NCBI taxonomy): Eukaryota > Viridiplantae > Streptophyta > Pinopsida > Pinales > Pinaceae > Pinus > Pinus taeda. The sequence continues at coordinate 89,220 of APFE031705175.1, read as the reverse complement.
CTGCTTTTGCATCCACTTTTCTGTCAAGTTTTGCATGTTGTTGTGCATCTACTTATGTTGCATCCACTTTTCATCCAATTTTACTTCTATTGTTGCCCCCATTTCTGTGTTCGCTTTTGCATCCTTTTTCCAACACTCATCATATTTTATGCATTGATGATATTCCTTATGGCATTGGCAATTATGAACAATTGATGACAATATCATAATCTTGATAGTGATGAAAATGAAGATGATGGTGATGACATGAATTGTGATTATGATGATAAAGGCGATAGTGGTTACAATGACAATAATGATGATGGCAATGATTATGATGATGACGATGCTAATGACCTTGGTGAATCTTCCCAATTTTTAAATGTTGTCATTGTCATAATCATAAGCATTATCTTTGATGTCGTCATCCTTGTCATCATCATCATTATCATCATTTTCATCTAGGTCATCATCAAAAACAATAATGGCATGAACGATTATGATGACAACAATGATGATAGAAATTACATTAATGATGATGATGGGGATGATAAAAATGACAATGATGATGATAATGGTGGTGACGATGATCATCATCGGTCATCTCTCAAAAATAGAGTTGTTATTTCTCTTATGTATATCAATGTGTCCTAATCAACCCTTTTTTTAGCACTGATCACATTTTTTGGGTTGATGATATTTCTTACAACACCTATAATTATGAACAATTGCATACAATGTCCATAATGATGATGATGGCGATGATGATGATGGAGTTGATGATGATGGCATGAATGGTGATTATGATGATACTGTAATGATGGCAATAACGATGACAATGATGATGGTGATGATGATGACAATGATTATGAGAATGAGAATGACCTTACAGTCTTATGGATTCGTGAACAATTACTAGTTTCAATACCATCTTCTGGATACGTATTGCTATCATACTTTTTACATTTTCCATCTCTCTTGAGGTATCTTACTATAATGGTGTTGTCAACACTAGAAATATATCTTGTTGTAGTGGCAGTATTAGCAATAGAAAAATATCTTGTTGTAATGGTGATGTTAGTATTAGCACTAAAAAAATCATTAAATTTTGGTAAAAAAAATTGATATATATTATATATATATATATATATATATATAAATATATATATATATATATACATATATATATATATATATATTAAATGTAGAATATTTTTTTGGTTAAATTTTGGTAGTAACTAATTTTTGGTCGAATCATATGTATTAAACATGTTCTTTGTACTACAATTCTAATTGTTGGGACAAAATTGAGCTTTCAAATAAGTTACAAAAAACATATAAATGGAAGAATAGCGATGGCAACTGTTTGTATTATCTAACTGTTCTGGATATCATGTGTGAAAATATTCAACATTTTTAGAAACAATGGATTAGAGGTGAGCCTGTAATTGTAGATAATGTTTGGATGATACATAAAAAAAAAAATTGGTTTCATTGATGTGCTTAGGATCTACTTTGGATACGAAAGCCTAGGTTTTGGAAGTATGAAAATAATTAATTTAGGTTACCTTTGATAACCAATGAAATTTTATTTCTTTTTCCTCGTAAAACCAAGGAAGATATGGCAATAATCCTCATTAGAAAACAACTTCTTGTTGAATATTTATAATTGGTTGCAAAAGTTCAACAACTGGGTATAGAAGTTTTTAGTTGCTATTAGGGAAACAATGTTATTATAGTTTTTAGTAGACATAGATCATTCTTGTTTTGATTCACTTTGATGATGGCCTCTTCTGACCAATATATGAGATTGTGAATTTGTTGATATTTGTTATATTACCAAGTAGAGATAGTTGTTTATAGGAATTTTGTAAAACTTGAAGTATTGACAAATGGTTTTTCAATGTTAAGCACGTTTAAGTCAAATTGGGTTACAAAACTTAAGGAGAAAGCAAAAACAATTGTTAGTAGTTGTGAATTGCTATAGCCATTAGATGATTCCCAACCATGTTCTTTGTGCTACAAGTCTAATTCTCAAGACAAAATTAAATTGTTCAGTTACAAAGAGCATATAAGTAGAATAATATCAACCATGTGAACTATTTGTATTGTCCATTAACTATTTAGTATATCATGTGTGAAAATCTTTAACATTTTAAAAAACAATGAAAATGAGAGGTAAACTTGTAAATATACAAAATGCTTGGATGATACATCCAAGACAAAGTTGGCTTCATCAATGTGTTCAAGATATACCTTGGAATAGAAACCATATTTTTGGAAATGTGTAAAAAAATAATTTGATCTACCTTTAAAGATAGTCTATGTATGGTAACCTTTTATGACCAATGATTTTTCATCATCATCATCATCATCATCATCATCATATATATATATAATATATATATAATATATATATATATTAATATATGAAAACAAGGAAGATATGATGAGAATCCTCATCAAAAAATGACCTATGATAGTGGTGGTGATGGTGAATATGATGACGATGACAATGGCAATGAGGATAATGATTGAACGATGATAACGACGACAACAATACAATGATAGGGACCCTATGCCATTAGGGATTCCCTATATGGGGAAAATATTACTTGCATGTGGGAAATTTATTATTGATTACAAAAATGAATAAACTCATTAGACAATTTGAATTCACCTTCATTACCCATCCAAAGATCCTTAATAATTCAAATTTTTGTTGTAGTGTAGTTTAATATATTTGTATTAATTAATTCCATAAATTCAACTTAACAAGTTATATTTTTCTATGCGCACATTATGTGGCAATTTATACACACATAAATTATTTTCATTTTGTCTCGGTCATAACTTCATATCATTTCTAACCATTTTCAACTAATAGATGAAACTAAACCATAGTAACCCTTATCTAACTAATTGAGCTTGTTATTTCCAACCAACAAACCATACTAACTAACATACATTTTAATGCCATTAATTGCATCAACTAACGAGTATACCTATAAGAATATTCAAAACACCAATTTAGATTATGAGTTCTAAACATGGTAATTAAATTACTATTACAACCAAATAACAATGAATCATTTCAAAATGGGACATAATAATTGTCCTTATTTAAATGTGAATTACATACCCTATAAATTATCTAGAAGTCTTCATTATGTTATCATCTGCATCTATGTCTTCCAATGCTTCCTTGTCAATGTTCATATGTTCTTGCAAGAAATTAATATTACTCTTCCTAAACCATTCTACTAAAGTCATATTGTGATCATCCTCATCTTCACCTTCGTCATATTTTGTATCAATAAAAGTTGTTTCAAGATAAAAAATGTCAATGTTACCAGATCTATTAATTTGATCTTCATTTTGTATATCATCAATATTTCCTTCATCTATAAGATCATTTGCCTTTGGAAATTGTTGGTTTTCATGGTGAATTGCCTCATCTAATTTATCATTTTGTGAAAATACACCTCTAGCCCCGCTTCTCCATACTACTAAAGGAATGTTGTCACCATCATCTAGTTCATAGTCTTCTAGCTGAACATCATCATCTTGAACATCATCATTGATGCCAATTTGTTCTATGCTCCCCAATTCTTGAACTATATTTGGTTGGTCATCATTACTTTTCTCTATTTTGATTGAGGCATCTTCGAATATAGACCTTAATCTTGGATCATAATGAATTACAAATATCCAATTTGGATCCAAAAGACATTCATAGAAAAAAACCTACATGTGAAGAAGATAAATATATTAGATCTCCAGTGGCATCGAATTTTATTATCAATGAGAATGTATATATCCACAATAAAAAATGAATTAAAAAATTACATAAGACCATTATTTCTTATATTTATTATATTGTTTTAGTGAAAAAATACATGCTCACAATGAATTGGTAGAACATAAGGCTCCTTATCCTGTGGTAGGTATTTTGATGAATCTATAGAAAACAATCCACTATGGATATCATGTCTATGTGTCCTGTTAAATGCTTCATACCATTTACATTTAAAAATACTACATTTGAAAGAGTGGTAATCTAACTCAATAATTAATTGTATTTCTCCAATGTATTGAAGATTCCCTTCAATAACATTTTTATCTTTTGAACTTGCTCGACTTGATTGCTTGAAATCAACCATGACCCCACAATCGAAGGATTGTCTTTTTTCATCTACTCTTTCTACACGATAATGATGACTGTATGCCCACATTGCAAGATACTTCCTCACACGTGACAAGCCATTTACTTGAGTGAAATAAATATGATTGTGCATAGTTAAATAGTTAACAATGTGATTAATGTATTCAAGCAACATTTTGTAATAATTCAAAATTTACCTTTTTTTCACATCCTCTGCATATGTTGATCAATCATCTTCTATCATGTTTGCATCTATTCCTTCCTCATCTATTCGGTTTGAATTTGTTTAGAAACCCATTCTATTGTGCATTATTTTCCCCATTGACCAAAAATATCAGTGGGAAGTGGGTTATTCCTAGGGTTTGATATCTTAAATTGTTTCCTTGCTTCTAACACTTTTTTCCTTTTTATATCATACATATCAATCCATTTATTCATGAATTCCATTTGGTAGAGGACAAACTTGTTCAGCACAACACTTTCATCAACAACTATTAAAAATCAACATGTATAATTCAAACTTAAAATATTATTCTTTCAATTCGGGAAGCCCAAAATTATTTAGTAAATGATTCTAAAATAACTATAATAATGAATATTTTACATAACAATTACTTCTTGAACACCATTAGTTTGAGGCTTTTCTACATCTATAATATCGGATGCACGTTCTTGATCCCAAAATTGTGCACCAGCTTCAAAATCTTTACCAAGGAATTCACATAGGAAGAAAAAAGCTTCATTTAGTACATACCCTTCAGCCATGCAACCCTTTGGATATGCCTTCTGCTGGACATATATTTTTAGGGTTTTCATGTATCTCTCAAAGAAAAAAATCCATCTCGTTGAAACGATACCTGCCATTTCAATGTCATCAACTAGATGTATAAGTAAATGGACCTATAGGTCCATGACTTGTAGGGAGCTTTGTCTCAAACACACATACAATTTCTATGATTTATTTCTTCCATCTTGGCACTTCAGACTCATGGATCTCTTTAGAGGTCCACCCACCTAATTAGATATTGTCATTAAGTTAGTATGAATTTTTAGTGACATTTAGAATGAGATATAATATATCATTGTATCATATAGAGGAACTTTTCATACCACGTAAATACTTGTAAATATCAAGCGACCACATACCTCGTAAAGGCTGACAATCACATATGGCATTCCTCAAGTCAGTTGTAAGGCATGAATCCCCTCTTATTGCTAGTGGCATGATATGTATCAAACCACATTATTATAGTTCATTAGTATTGATTTATCATAATATATCAAAATAATTTTTAGTAAGTAAATGATAAGAATAACAATTAATTGATGTTAATACCTTCATAAAATTGTGATAATCATGTGTTTTGAATCCTGTGATATGTACCTCTAATGTAAAATCTTTATTCAATGATGATCCATATCTAGTGGGCATTCTTATTGAACGAATCACATTTTTCAGTTGATCTAACTCTTTCCTTTTTAGTATCCATGGAGATTTTGCATATGATTCATTTTCCTTACTTGACCACAAATTTCTTCTATCAAATTTGGTACGTGAAAGAGAAATATCCCTCCTTGATGATAAAGTGTCTTTATCTTTGCTAGATATATGTCGAAAAATAGAATCAGGGACATTTTTGAAAACATGCATAGGATCTAATAAATGAGATATTAATAGATCCTTCGAGTAAGGGAGAGCATAAAATATGGATTTTCTTTTCATTCCTTTTGGCATTTCAACCATAACTTTTTCTGGTTCCTCAATTGAATGATCATGACGAAAAAAATGGTTCCAAGATTTTGATTCAGCATCTCCATACATTTTAAGCCAATAAGTTGGACCCGTAACCATAGGAGGAGATCTATTTTCAATTTTTCCATCAAATTGATTCTTTAGGTGGTTTCTGAACTTATGGTCAGGTGGTAGAAAAACCTTGTTGTTTACATAAATAACTTTGTGTAGATATTTAGAATATCGCCCCTCAAATTGTTCTGCACATCTTGGACATGCAAAAATCCCTTTTGTTTGTAGCCCTATAATCAATAACTAGCTTACATAAGAAAACAATAATAATGTAATACTTATATACAGCTTGAATTGAAAATAAATTATGATGTACTACGAATATGAAAATTATTTGATCTCTTACCAGAACAAACACCAAGTCCTGGGAAATCATGAATTTTCCAACATAGTATGCCATAAAACATGAAGTACCTATTTTATGGAGGATGTGATATGTCATACATTCTTATACCTTTCCATAACAATTGCATCTCATCAATAAAAGGTGCAATGTAAACATACATTTTTTTCACTTGATGTTTTCTTGGAACGATGAGAGTTAGCATAAGGTGTTACTTTCTAACACTCATCCATGGGGGAATATTGTATACTATCATTCCAACTAGCCAAACACTATAATTTGAGCTTAGGAAAGAGAAAGGGCACACTCCATCCATTGCAAGTCCTAACCTAATACTGTGAGGTTCATCTTTGATTTTTCTTGGCCATTTTTCCTCTATATGTTTCATTGCTTTGGAGTCCATATGAATTTGCATGAATCCATCTTTACTCATGTTCTTTGCATGCAAATCCATTAATTGTGCAAGAGATTTGCAATGAAACATCCGTTGTAATCAAGGAATAATTGGCATGTGTCGTAAAACCTTATTTGGAACTGTAGAACCTTGTACATCCATACGATATTTGTTCTCTTTGCAAATAGGGAATTCTTCATTGTCTTTATATTCATCTCTATATAATATGAAATCATTTTTACATGCACGAATTTGCTTATATTCAATCCCCAACTTGACTAAAAATTGACACGCTTCTCTACAAGTTGATGGCAACACATTATCTTTAGGGAATATTTTATCCTTTAGAGCCCTGTAAGTTTTTTTTTCAAACCCACATGTTAGAAATGCCATTTATAACGTTGTTTATATAACATAATGTAAAATCCACCTAAAATTAAATTAAATGAAGTTAGTACTTATATTCTAATTGAGGACACAAATTGACAGTGCAAAAGTAGAAAAATAATTCAAATTACTTTAGTAAGGTAGTGAGGCTCTTGTCTGACCAACCCAATATTGACTTGATTTCCGATAATATTAATGTGCATGAAAGCTTGGATGTTCTACTTGCACCCGATTTGAACACCACTGTCTTTGCTGCTTGCTTAATTGATTCATTGATGTTGATATCATCATAATTATGTTGGTGGTAATTTCCCTCTATATAAACATCATCATTATTATGCATAGGATCATCACCCTCATCATTGTTTCCATCCCCAAAGAAACTTGTGAGCATTTCGTTCAATCCTTCTTCATGCATTACATTTCCATCAACATATCTACTCTGAGCAGTGGATGGCATGTCATCAGTGTATGCTAATTTCATCAATTCCTCAAATTTTTCACGTGGTAGTGCTCTCTTCAGTGCTTCTCTTCTTCTCCTAGTATGGTTTAAAGGATGAATTGGATCATCTTGTTGAATTCTTAATGGTCTAATTGGATCTTGATCATTAGTAGGTGTATCATCAACATCATTTACCTATAATTAAATGCAACCATTATTTAATGTTAGATAGCAATTATTGTATAAAACATGGATCCATTTCAAAGATATACGCAATAAATTACTCAACAAAACAATATTATACATATATACAATAAATTAAAAATATTATTTTTGAACACATTATTTTAAAAACAAGCCACATAAATTTCATATTCTTAGATTTTCTACCTTAGGAACATCCAAAAACAACAATTTTCTCAAAGTATTCATCCATGCATGTAGTATCATCATGACCAAACTCTTGTTCATTGTGTTTATTTTCTATTGCATTTACAAAATCCATTGTCATAACCTCTTCCACCCATTTCCTTTTGCGTGATTTAATTGAATGACATAGGTCACGTCCATATGCGGGTATTTGTATTGGTCTATCAAAATGATTAAACTCCTCATTTTTTCTAATTCCATTGCCAACCTAAAATAATTGATACATGAATTATTTTTTCCAAGGTTAGAGATTAGACTATATAATGTACTTATATTTCCCATTAATTTCTAGCTGAACTTATTTATAACACCCACAAAGTATAACAATTGTATCAAAGTATTCATTCCATGTATTATCATCATGACTAACCTCTTGTTCATTGCCACCAATTTCTGTTGTATTTGCAAACTCAATTGTCATATCTTCTTCCACCCACTTTCTCATGTGATGTGCTTTAACAATATGGGGTCCACCCTTGTGTACATATTTTGGTTGTTTTACAGTAAAAGAGTTCAACTTTGTATTTGTTGAAAACACATTTTCCACCTAAACTAATCAACGGCATGAATTATTTTTTTTCAAGTTTGAATAATAATCTATATAAATTACTAGGTTTATGAAAACAAGGATTGGAAACTAAATTTCATTTTATTATATTTCATAAATTAATGTAATATTTAAGTACCTGATGCCCTAAATCATGTTGTGTGTCTTCATTGGAAATAAATTCATTTTACCTTGACCATATTCGATTAAGCTTCCGCAAGTTTGTTTGTAGAAGTAGATCAAGTATTTTTCTTTAGTATATTGCATTATCAGGTGATCTACAGTGGGAATTTCTACAATGATGAATATCCAAAGTTGATGAATAATATGTTAAATCTTTGATGAAACTCATGAAAGATAATAAGCATATTTATCGATATAGGAGTGCATGAACTTGCTTAATGCGTAGTTGTTAATTGGAGATGATGAATATGTATATATATTTATTTATGTATTTATGAGGGAAAATTGTAATTTCAAGAAATAAATATACATGGCCAATAAATAGGTTTTTTTTTGGCTTGCCCTAACTACGCTAGAACCTGTTATCACAAAACCAAACCCTGATAAGTTGCTGATCAGGAAGAATTTGAGTAACTATTTCAAACCAATCTTTTGGCTGAGGCTTAGCCTCCTTAACCTGAGAGGGTTCTCTCACTAGGTTAAATATTTTAATTTGAAGATTAGATGGCTAACTCTATGGAAAAACCAAACAAAAATGTATAAATGGTTGAAATACCAATAAAAAAACATCTATTGGGCTATGGAGTCAAAGTATGTTTCAGTACAACAATAAGATCAGCTTAACATGGAAGTCAGGGCATAAAGAGTCTTAATATATCAGCAAATCAGAGACATAATGCAAGGAACACAGTTTATAAACAAATGAAGGAAGTTAGAGCATTATCAATGAATTCTTAGTAACATGTGTTTATACCACTGCAAGTAAGTAAATGAAGAAAACCATGAGAAAATCAAACATTAAAAACCCTCTCTGATCCTGAGTAGTGAAGTCAATATCTCTGTATCAACATGAAAACATACAGTCTCATACAATAACACAGTGTGCTTGTTTCTTTTGAAAATTTCCAACCCCCTTGAGGAATTCCACCTCTTGTCTTTTATAGAGTTATCATTAAAATCTTGGATTCCCTGATCCAACTTGATGGGAATTCGAATTTCGTAGATTAACACCTATTCATACCTAAAACAGACTATTAATTACAAGTAACAGTTAACTGACTGTCTTGGAGTCCTAATACAATTAGGAGTACAACTCCTTATTATGATAACAACAACCTAATCTAGGCATTAAACTCGATGCTTGACAACTGCTCCTCCTTAACTTCAACCTTGGTAATGTCCATAACCCTCCTCCTGGTCTTTAATAACTTCTCCCTTATCTACCCTGAAAACTAGGAATATGTCCCCTGCACTATAGCCTTGGTCTTCAATGATGTTCCTCGAATCTTCCGATGACAAAACTAGCCCCTTTAATCATGTAACATATATGAAGTTAGCCATAGAACCCTTCTCTTTCACTTGTGCAAAAATTAAACTCCTTGAAGGTGCATGAAGAAGGTCAATTTGGATGTGCTACGAAACTAACTGTTGTTTTTGTAGCACAAAACTTTTCTTTTACATATATCCTTTATCCTTTGATTTTTTTCCTTGCATTAGCTTTAAAATTTCATAAGTGACCTCCTCACATTCTCCAACAGCATCATTCTCCAAAAAATAATCACTTATTTCCTTTGAGAATTGATCAAAACATCAGAATTGCACCTACAGCAGTTTCGTAGCGCGCTACAAAACTATTGTGTATGTCACCTACAGTCGAAACTACTGTGTGAATCAATTTACACAGTTTTCTTCCAAAATTTTTCTTTATAAGGATTCTTTACAGCTGTTCCATTATGTACATATGCCATATATACTTAACATCCCCCATCCTTAAAACATCTTCAAAAAGTAATGTCTTTGTTTCAACCAAAATTGTATTAGGGTTTCATCACTTACTGCCCTGTTCATCTGTGTTGATGCTAACCTCTAGACTTGCTCAATTGAATTTCAAGGTCTTCAATTTGTCTTTTCATCCTCCTAATATTAGTTCTTAGTCTGCCATTGGTCCATCTTACATACCTTGCCTCCTTGATTGCAGGGATAGTCCAGGTAAAGTATTGAGCCTTTCTGCTAACTACTTCAGGTTTTGATGTATGTGAACCTATGACATTTAGAGAAAATTCCTTGGTCACCTGGTTATGTCCTCCCTGTAGTTTCTCATAGAACCTCCAGCAACCTGCATTTTTGAAGGCTTCTTCAACTGATTTATCTTTCGTGAGAGCATCTAAGCCTTCAGGTTCCGTTCTCAGACATCAACCTGACCCGTGATTTCTTCTTTCTTCTAACATTTTTCCTTTGAAATCCCTATAGACAGAAAACATGGAAGAAAACTGCCTTGCTTAACTGAGGAACTACCTCGCTTGAATTTGATGAAAAACTACCTCACTTGAACCCTGCGGAAGAACTCTGGCTTCTGCTCACCTTGGGCTTGTTTACTTGGACTAAGAATAACACCAAGTGTCTCTTGCATGAATATGACCAAGATCAACTAACCTTTTTTGAAATTTAAAATCACTAATGAAAAATGGCCCCTAACGAATCTAATGATGGATATGAATGGTTGCATGTGAGAGGAAAGGTTCATGGACTGACACCTGATGATGAAAATTTAATGGTTTCTAGTGGATTTGATAGCTAGATAGGATTGATGACATATCCCTGATTTCGTACCGCACGTAGTGTAATTTCAGGGATTTGCACTACAAAAACGACTAGATAGCGTCGTAGCGCATTCAAATTTTTGAAATGACGAGACACATGAAACTTAAAACATGATATGGGATCCATAAGGGGCTAGACAATGCTGATGGACTTTATTTAATGATGGAAATGAGACTCTAATGCTATAGCTAAAACTCTTAAAAACATAAAAAATGACTTGACCATGTCTAACACAAAAACTTTGGAACCATGCGGGTTGTCCAAAATTTTAAAAACTTTTACAGTGATAACAGAACCTTTGTCCCTCACTCCCATATTCAATGACCTCACCATAGATCATTCGCTCAGGAAAAAAGGTGGAACCTATGGCCCTCATTCCCATCTTAGATGCACTGATCATAGATCATTTTCTCCATAAAACCACGATTCACTCTAGAAAACTCTGATTTCGAATAGGAAAAAAGGCAGAAGGAGGGGAATAGGGAGGATAACCAGAAAAAGACATAGTGGGAATGAAAAAGGGCCCGCTGTGGAACCTATGGATCTCACTCCCATCTTCAATATGCTGACCATAGATCATTCGCTCTGGGAGAATCCTGATTTGGAATAGGAAAAAAAGGTGGAAGGAAGGGACTTGGGAGGATATCCAGAAACAAAAAAAGATGTGGTGGGAACAAAAAAGGGCCAGCAATACCCGATCATCCGTAGATTGAAGCTATTAGTGGTAGGAGGGAGGGAAAGTGCACGGGTCAGGGAGGCAGTGGGACAAATCTGCATGGCTTAGAAAGGCGTAGCACAGAGGTTAGTTGATCCATCTGAACTTACCCTCACCAACTTTGACATTGTCCGCACTGTTTATACACATTATGTGAACAACTGATGGAATCCCCTAAAATTTCTATGCGTAGAGTTATTTTTTAGTATTGTTAATGAATGGATTATTATAAGCCCTAACTTTCTATTGCTAGGTTAGCATTATTTTTTCCTAGGGCAGAGGAATTACAGACATTCTGTTAGCTAGCCACTTCTAGCAAAATAAATTTGTGATTATCTGAGACAGTTATTGTATCCCTTAACATTGGAAAATACCTTGGAATCTTTTGCCTCCCATTAGACATAGTTGTTAGTTGGCTCTTTAGGGTTCTTAACTGAACTAAGGGTGGAGGATCCAAAACTTTATCCAAGCAAAGATAAGGATGGTTGCAAGGAGATCCAACATGGAGAAGCTTAGCTTCATTAATGAGTATCCAACTAATTTTTCAAGTCAACCCACTTGCAAGTAGATCCAACATTGGGCATGCCTAAACTAATTTAGCAAGTCGAGTGTTCACCGTTTCCAAGCTTGGAAAAGAAATGGGTGAAGAGGAGCCCTATAAAACTATACAACCAGTTAAGCTAGAGGTTAATTTCCTCTAAGTGCAAAAAATATTCAAATCTACTAATTTCTCAAAAGGAGATGAAAGGAATTTCAATTTCCAAACTAGTGATAAAGATGCCTCAATAAATAAATGATGCCTTTAAGAAAAGGAACACGAGCAACTTACACAAATAAGCAAATGGAATTGCAATAGAGAAAGATACAAACTATAAGAAAATGGAATGCTCAAAATAAATTAAAATAGTTCACAAGACTCATCTAATTATTTTTCATGTGAAGTTTAGAGCATATGAACTACAATGCATGGAATGAAAGCAAAAAAGAGAATGAAAATGAAAGTAATTAGTGTTCATTTAATCTACTTAGTGTTAAGTGACAAAAACAAACAACTTAATCAATCACATGGAGACCTTTCGCAAATGAGGAAGAGTGGGATGCCAAGGGGAAAAGGTCACTAAGCTCCCAAGAACAAGTGCCTCTGTAGTATATTAGCTCCCTCTTATGAAATGAGGGATGGAAAGGAAGTTGTTTTTGGAGGAAGTTTACAAATGATCCCTCAGAACGGAGAGATACTTCCTTCCAATAGTTACAAGTGATTAAAAAATCAAACTAGATGTTAATTGGAAATAGTTACAAAATTTGGCTTGATCTTTCACCCAATGATAAGATCAAAACTTAGAACTCCCTTTATGGATGAGAAGAGAAGTCTAAATGAGTTACAAAATAGGGAATCCATGAAGAATCCTTGGAATGTAGAACCACTCTAGAAGGTACAATGAAAGGGTCTCATAGTTAAAGAGTTTGCTTGTCCTTGTTCTCCAAATCCACAAATGTTCTTTCCCTTTCAAAAGTTGCCCCAAAATCATCTCAAAATGAAGTTTTAGGTCTTCTAGTACAGCTGCCAGATATCAATCCAAAAAAGGGAAAATTTGGCCACTCAAATGCAACAAAAATAAGCTTTCTTAGGTAGAGGAAATCTGCCAAGAAGAAAGTTCCTTGCTTCCCAATATTAGTTCAAAAGAGGAGAGACAAATAAGCTTTAGGAGACACTTGATACCTACAAAAAAGGTTAGAAAAATCAAATGTGAAAGAGGCCAAGCTTAATAGGGAATCCACTAGATTAGTGATCAAAATCAATTAGAAAAAATTAAAAAATTAACTATACTAAAACTTGAATAAAACTCTACCCTATGGCAGCCAAGAAATGCTGGGTTAAACCAACTCTTCTTGGCTGATTTGTGGAATTTAGGTCAGCCACTAAATAGCCTTCAAATAACTTAAATTTTCAATGAATCCATAAATAAGGTAACCAAGAGAAAAAAATTAGAAATTTGAGGGAAGAATTGTTTAGATTCAATGTCCTCCTTTTGGATGTCTTTGGATGCCCCTAATGATGGCAAGATCATGAATTCATTAGCTCTTGAAGGTTGGTTGATATGACCAACAATTTCCCCAAACCTTCAATCTTTCAAAAGTAACCTGTGATTCACTTAAGATACTTGCATCCAACAATTAATAAACTCAAGGAATAGATTTTCAAAAGAGAAAAAAATAACTTTTGTTATTCACAAACACACAATGAAATCTATTCAAATTTGCAAAACTGTTAGAGGGTAGTCAAATACTTGTCTACCTCTTCCTAGGCAATGCTGCCCCTATTTGGACCTTGCTCGACCAAAAGAAATGCAACAAAACCAATTCAAAAAAACACAAATATACCTTGCATCAAGAAAATATCACCAAGATCATGCCAAGATAAAACCTTCAAAGAATTTTCTTTATTATCATGTGAAATAATAAAATCACAACATATATTCAAGCATTAACTTCCCAACCATGAGAGAATGAGAGTTATGTGGGTTTATTTATGCATATTTGGGAGAAAATCCCAATGAAGAAGTGATCCAACAAGTGGCATCACAATGGAAATCCTAATGAGGGTTGAATTCTCATTGTGGCACAAGGGCTTCCCAAGTGTGAAGTCAAACTATTGTAGCATCTCCTCTGTTGGCAACATATTCTTCTTGAGATATGTACATTGGTGTAGATGCTAGCCACATATGAGATGATTGTAGAGAGTCGGAGACAAACTCCCTCAAAACCTGTGCTTAACTATTGTGAATAATCCTCCAATAAATGACATATGTACAGGCTTGTGCGTGGACGATATTGGCTGGCCTGGGTGGGCTGTAAGAGATGGCCGCTAACTATGTGTTAACACATGGCTGGATAGGGGGAGTTAACTCCCATTTTGACTTCCCTTTGACTTCCAACACTCAACTTGATGGACTCGGCCCTCTTTTTAACTGAAGATGGACCACATTTGGTGGGATTTGGTCACCCCAAACCACTGTAGCAAGCACAAATTCGCCCCTCCACTTAGCACTGCGATTTGGCCCTCTTATGTGGTTGTCCAAGTCATCATTAACTTAGTCTTTGAATTCACTTTGTTTTTCCACATCATTTCCACTTGGTGGCATATTTATTTTGTCCACCATTTATTAATTTTTTCAATTTTTGTCACCACTTTATACCACTAAAATAGGAAAAATGGATTTTGAGGGGCCAGAAGTCATCTTTTGACCCTCAAAGTGGACCCTAGAAGAATGTTGGGATGGAGAGCATATTTTTAAGTACATATAAGCCCCCCAGGCCCCAACATATTTTAGGCTCACTTATTTAAAAAAAATTGAACAATTTAATTAACAATCCCATTCTACAGGAATTTTTAATAAATTAAAAAATCCTATCAAAACCTAATCAAATTTAATGAAACTTTAGATATGTCCGAGTATGGTAATATACATCGACTCTAGGCATTAGGATGGACCCAGGGATCAATCATCAAAGCCACCACTCCAGCTTTGGAGGTAGGTGATTGAAAAAACTCAGTTAATTATTCATTGTTGAAAAGCAAGAATAATTAGCTAGGTGAAAAAACACTCTAGAGTGTACTCACTCGATGATCGATTCCCAAGTTGCATTGGCGTTTTATAAAAGGTCATCATACTAGTGACATTTAATACAATTCCCCAAAAGGTTGCGAAATTTGAGGGAGAATAATAGAGAGAAGGGAGAGAAAAGGTCAACAGGTGCCTGTTGACTCCTGGTCTGCTGAAGAAAAAAAATGATGAGTGCCATGTACATTGGGCCATGGGGTCTTTAGGTTTTGCCTAGTGCAACCTAGTAGATAACACTCTTCAAGGTTTATCTTATCACCACAAGGGAGGCTTCCCTGAACAAGACTCTTGCTATCTATCCCGATGGCGATAACCATAAAAGGAAGTAAAGTTTCTATGTGTATTGTATACTGCCTATAAAGGCAACACCTGGCTCTGTCAATTGCTGAAAATTGCTCAACAAGACATCTGCCAGTTGCTTTTCTTACATCAGCTCTTCATACATTTAACAATATATCTCATAGGAAAACTACTTGGAAACCTAAGTGACAAAACCAATATTTTCTTATGTTGTAATTCCAAGTGATAAGGTACAATCTATTCAGATGTGAAATGCATGTAATAACTTTACAAACAACCAATCTAAGTTTCAGCTTGAAATAACAACATTTCAGAGCCAAAACTTGAACGCATTCATGCATTTATTTTATTGAATCTGAAAGAGTAATCATTGAAAATATCCACATATTGCAATTGGTATGAAAAGACCCTGATCCTAGTGGGTTGAAGCATGAAACCAAGAATTAATTCTAAGTGACTATTCTTTAAATCTTTTACAATTAGTGAATGACTAAAGGTTGACAAATACCATTAATGATAACAGTCACACTTCATCTGAATTAAAGAAAAAGTATTGCAGGTATTTCAAGTATTTCCAGACATACTATGGAATTGCCACTTTTGGTTCTGAATGAGAAAAATAAACAGTGTGTCAAATATTGCTATGAAAACCCATATTTGCATTTTCTTTGTTGAAGTGGGCATACACTGTGAAGAATAACTTATGCACACCATTTTGTCAACCATTTAAAGTGCAGTTCTACTCATTTGCTCATGCCCAAGATGATAAGGCATTTCAGTGCTAAAACTCACATAACATGGTTATAATGCACATAAGAACAGTTGGAATATATTTCCAAGCATTATGGACTGTTTATTGCTCACAAACACACAAGTGAAAATTTAATTCAAGCAAATCAATACAAACTACTACACAAGCATGAGTTTATTTTCAAACAATGACTTTGGAAATAAACTTTTCATAATAGTAATATATCTGTTACAACAGCCCAAAGAAATGTTGTGTATATGTTGTTTTAAATGTGGAGTAAGAGAGGCATCCTCCCAGCAAATCTTTGATTCAAGATATTCGTTGATGTCAAGCAACCCAACATGTTTGCACCTCAGAAATACAGACCTCTGCCCCTTTTTTAATGGATATGGCAAGCTAGAAATTGTCCTTGGCAGCAGAAATCCCTTTAAATATCCAAATTGAACCAAGCTTCACTACCTCTTAAATTTAGAGGGCATTTTCCTTGGCAGTACAAAGCCCTTTAAATATCTAGATTGAACCAAGCCTCACAACCTGTTAAATATTGAGTGGAAATAGCAAATTTATGGCTAAAAAATAAACATATACCAGTGCCTTATTCTAGCTTGGCATCCTAAACAGAGGCATTTTTAAGTGTCTTGGATCTTTGAAGCAAGCCCATAATTAAATCTTGAAGGAAATAATAATGCCTAGGACTGTGAGATCAAGAAGAAGGCTTTGAAGCAGCCTCCAGTGATAATGAAAGCCAAAGGTATGTAGTCCTTAAGTTGGGGAAGAGTCAACCAAAAATCAGAGGATAGGTTGCTTTGGTGACAGTGGTGACTATTCTAGTAGTTCCTTCTTGGGTTGCACCTTGTGGATTAGAGTTTTTTCCATTAAATTGAAAGAGAACTATTATTAGCTCTACTATTAGCTCCTACTAGCCATTGATCCCTCTGTAATTCATCAAGAAGCTACAAAACAAAAGGCTACGAAGGTATTCCATGATACTATTAAAAATAATGAAAGTACCCTTCTTATTACCAATCATCAAGCCGCAACCACCACTTCCATTGGTGCTGGAATAAAGAGGGCTCATAGCAAGAAGAAGAGGAAGGAATGTCTAATTAAAACTCATTCTTCCAGCGATTTCTTGTTGACATTTAAGGATCAGTTTAGAAAATTGCCTGTTGAGTTGGTTTAATTTGACATAACATGTTGGCTAGCTAAATGACAGGTTGGCTAGCAAAATAACATGTTGGCTAGCTAAATGCAAAATTTCACAACAGACAGTAGAGGGAGCTGAAGGTGTAGTGTTTATAACAAATTGATATCTCTTATATGTTTTTGCAATTTGGACGAGTTTTACCTTGAATTCAAATGAATAAAACAGTACTATCCAATGATTTTCATAGAAGCTAATTGGCAGTTGTATGACCAGAGTTACAATAACCACTTTTGGACTCTTCTTGTGAAAAGGAAGTCATCGAGTTGTTATGAAGTGGAGTTTACCTGGAGTGATTTGGTTAAAAGAGAAAAATTATGAATAGGAACAATCCTACTAAAAGAGTTATCTCACAATCTTTGCAACTGTTTTTACTGACAAATTCAATGCATGCCTCATCTTTTTCCATAACTTTTCATCTAGATGCCTGAGCCAAAGTATAAAACCTGCCATTTCTAGAAGCTTCTTCAAAGACTGAATCAATACAGACATCAATTGAAATTATACCTCCCCTTAAACGTGTAAAATAAATGATTTCAAAATATTTAATCACTTCTCTATTCCAAAGGTTTAACCTATTTATATTAATTTCTCTTGGGATTATGACCTTATTCATAATGCCTAAGATGGCCATTGAACCCCCATGGCAGTTGATGCTTGATTTCTAAGCAAATTGTAGACCAATGCCTAAAGCCAACCTTTTTTCCATGTTTTTGGAGTTGATTCAATCTTCCAAGCAAACTTAGTTATCAATCATCCTCCTTGGTAGATAATGAAACTATTTCACCCTTCTCCACCTATTACCTTTGGCTTCCCCAAGATAGGCTTCTTCACTTTACTAAGTATTCAATTATCTATCCAAATCTTAGTGATTTGGCTTATGTGTGTAAAATTCTTTAGGGTTCTAATACCATTTGGCCTTCCTCGTTGAGAACTGGAAACCCAATCTAAACTGGGCATTGGTATAAATTTTTAAATAGGACACAGAAAATATGTAATGTATTATAAGTTATGAAACTTATGAAACTCCAAATCTACTCAATTCTACATTTTGTATCCAAATATGAAACTTATTGTAAGGAGGCCATCTAACTTATGAAACTCTTCACTTACAATAAATAAAATACTTTATATATTTATTCAAGTCATGTAGATGCCTGTTTGACCTTCTGAAACGTTTTATCCTCCACATATCTGATAGTATAGAATTAGTGAAACTGGCCTTTAGAGATGACATGACAATATATTGTAAAACAAAAGAATAGTACAATAGATCTACAATGCCTCTCCACATAAGAAATTTCAAACTAACATGCTATTTAATTTGAACTTGGACCATAATGCAAACTACGATGAAAAATATCTACCTTCATATTTGGAAAATTAATAATCTGTTGAAGTGTGGTGTTATGTTTTCTATGTTTCCAGAAGATTAATATGTGCTCGTTGTTGTATTTTAGAATCTAGATAAGCCATACAGAAACATGTTGAAGGCCAGTTATTTGGTCCCAATTCTTTTCTGGAATTGTTTTAGTCAGTGCCAAGGATTAGAAACAGACAAAAACAAAATGATACTCTAGGGCTTTTATTTTTACTCATGCAACCCCAATTTGGTTCAAGAGTTGTTCATGCCTCATTTGGAGATGCAGAAATTGAAGTTTAACTAAAGGTTTTTCTACGAGGTAAGCCCCCACGAGAGAGAGATTCTAAAGCAAAATGGTTAAATGATCTTACCCAGCAAAGACATGCTTTTATTACTATCATCCAAATCATAGCAAGAAATTGCAAAATTAGGTGAATCTACACAAGTTTCATATATTTTGATACAATAAGTTTGAATAAGTTAGACCTCTCCTTGGTTGTTCTTTACTCCTAACTCCTACTTCTTCCCCTTTTCCCTTGTTAAAGACATCAGATCTTGAAAATACAAACTTATTTTGTAATGTTGCACTGGGAAAAAAGGACATTGGATCATAGTACTGATTACCAACTCAGTGAAGCTGTTGAAGTGGCCAGCCTTCTATTTAATAGAAACATGCTTGGATTTAATAAGAAGAGAATAGACTAAATTCTACATTTTGTACCCAAATATGAAACTTATTGTAAGGAAGCCATCTAACTTATGAAACTCTTCACTTACAATAAATAAAATACTTTATATTTATATTCAAGTCATCTAGACGTGTGTTTGACCTCTTGAAACGTTTTATCCTCCACATATCTGATAGTATAGAATTAGTGAAATTGGCCTTTAGAGATGACATGATAATACATTGTAAGACAAAAGAACAGTACAACAGATCTACGATGCCTCTCCACATAAGAAATTTCAAAATAACATGCTACTTAAATTGAACTTGGACCATAATGCAAACTATGATGAAAAATATATACCTTCATATTTGGAAAATTAATAATCTACTGAAGTGTGGTGTTATGTTTTCTATGTTTCCAGAAGATCAATATGCATTCGTTGTTGTATTTTAGAATCTAGATAAGCCATACAGAAACATGTTGAAGGCCAATTATTGATCCCAATTCTTTTCTGGAATCCTTTCAATCAGTGTCAAGGATTAGAAACAGACAGAAACACAATGATACTCTAGGGCTTTAACTTTTACTCATGCAACCCCAGTTTGCTTCAAGAGTTGTTCATGCCTCATTTGGAGATGTTTAAATTGAAGTTTAACTGAAGGTTTTTCTAGGAGGTAAGCCCCTGCAAGAGAGAGATTCTAAAGCAAAGACATGATTTTATTACTATCATCCAAATCATAGCGAGAAATTGCAGAATTAGGCAAATCTACACAAGTTTCATAAGTTTTATATATTTGGATACCATAAGTTTCAATAAGTTAGGCCTCTCCTTGGTTGTTCTTTACTCCTACCTCCTAATTCTTCCCCTCTGCCCTTGTAGAAGACATCAGGTCTTGACAATACAAACTTATTTTAAAATATTGCATTGGGGAAAAAAGATATTGGATCATAGTACTGATTACCAGCTCAGTGAAGGTGTTGAAGTGGCCAGCCTTCTATTTAATAGAAACATGCTTGGATTTAATAAGAAGAGAATAGTTGCCAATGAAGGATCATGCTTGCCAATTACTATCAAATTTTCATGTCAGTTTGGATTGTAAATGTCTTTTAGTCTTATTTCCTAACAAAGTTCTAGATATTTAATTCCTTTCTTAATTTGAGCAAATGTTTAACTTTATTCTGTGCAGGAATGAATGACGAAAATAAATCAACTCTGCAGCAAGGGGAGGGAGAATATCCTTCAAATGCAATTGCTGGTAGATGTTTAGGAACTTCTGCAAGTGCACAAGGGAAATCAATTTCTGTGGAAAGTGGAAGTGGTGTATCAAGAGGTAGTGATGCAGCAATTGCAACACCTTCCAGAAACAATCATATGGAAAGGGTACAAATTTTAGATATTCATCAGTAGGACTTAGATTCTTCAGAGACTGCAGGGTGAGTATCATGCATTACTCTATGTTGCTAGCTTCTTGGGGTTGTGTATTTGTCATGTTTGAAATAGAGCATTACTGATCAGTTGTACATCTGCACTTGAACAACACAAAGAAGAGAAAAAGAGTTCCTAGAGTCAATGGTGGGGAGAAGGGTGGGAGGGGACTCTGACAGTTCAACATGAAAGGTATTTCATCACAATTCACCTACTCTCTTTATTTTTTTGAAGGAAATTTTCTTTTGGTAAATGTTGATGGATGTACTTCTTAATGTTGCTCGAGGTAATGGAATTGATATAAATCGATAGTATATTCGTATGTGTTTGTTCTTGTAATGTCAGTCATGGGGCACAAAGGGAGGTCAAATGCAAGCCAGGTGTGGACCTCTTCAGCCATGAAGAGAACGTGGGTAGCTAATATGTGTGGAGTTTTGTTTAATCCATGTGGTTGACTAGCTCAAAAAAAAATTTGATCCACTGGCAAATAATGTTTCTGTTTGTTATACATGGTGTCCTTATGGCATGCTTGTAATTATATTTGTATTGAACATTGGCCTCAGGGGTTTGTTTCACTTACTGTTGATTGTTTAACTGTGTCTAGTCAGTCAGAAGGTTGAGAGCAAGTGTTGGACCACATATAATGAGGTAACAATATGACCATAGAGACTGCTTATTATTTAGCAATTGTTCCTTGTTTATTTGTTAAGTATGACTCCCATTTTTTTCTCATCGTCTTATCTTAATTAAATATTGAAATTCTAATATGTAGCATTTTTAGCAAGCAATGCAGAAGGCATCTCTGAAATTTTTTACCATTGCAAAATAAAATGCTAAACTGTAGTAATGATTAACACATAATACAATCAATGGGAATTATTACATCCCCAGATCTCTGAAATTGATCAATATGAACGAATCACTGGTGATATAGCCAGGTAAGTAAAATGAATACTGGTTAAAGTGAAAGTTTTGGAAATGATATGCTGAGAATGCCCCCTAGGCACATGCTCCAGTAGGCAGTAGGAATGGATTCAATGAACCAGTGGCATGTGGAAAGTGTTAAACAGGACTCATCTCTGAGAGGAATAGTGAACATGGATTCTCAAGGGGAAAAGGGCTCTTGAACAGGTAAACTTTGTGCATTCAAAGGTGGCTAGGACATGCTCACAAAACAATACTATGAATGCGAGAGAGGTACTAAATTTATTCACTCTATTTGGACTTGAAAGAAATATCTAATCTATGAAAATTGTGGATCCTTGTAAGAAGTTCAATTTGTCAGTATTGTGTGTCTTTTTATCTCAATTGAAAATACTTCATGCTTAGGTTGTTGATATCATATGCTTGATTTGTTTTTATCCCTTTTGTAGTAAGCAATTGTTTCTTTTGCAAGATGTTCTGAATTCAAATTTACAAACAAGTTTAAGAGAAAAACTGGGAGGAGGAGATCCTGAAGGCTTTTCTATAGGTTATGCTTCTGCAAACTCATCTGTATTTGACAGTGCCACAAACATGTCTTGTTCAAGAAAACCAACATCTTTATCAAGGTAAGGCTTTGGTTCAAGTTTTTTTATTAAGTAATTTATCTATTTGCTGGTCCACCAACTTTTACTAGTTTTTTATATTATAATATATTGAGATGTTCAATTTATGCTTATAAATTGTTTCTGTCGAGCCAAAACATTCTTCACCTTCTAAGCAAGTCAGATAATCCAAAAGAAAGTGACGCATTAAAGTGCACTATATTATGAACTTCAATGTAGCTAGCTATAGTTTTCCCACAACATGAAACAAGCTACCCCTATTCTTATCTCACCATACCTCTGCTAGGAGAGATTATATTGGCCTTCAATTGATGGCTCAACTTTCATGGCACGCTAGTAAGCAAGCAAGTTTTCCCTAAAGTTGTGGATCCATAAGGAAATCCTTCATCAATTAATTAATGCAGCTAGCTATAGTTTGCCCACAACATGCAGCGGCCTACCTCTAGTCTTATCTCACCATACCCCTACTAGGAGGTTCTATTGGCCTTCAACTGGTGGCTCAAATTTCATGGCACTCTAGTAAGCAAGAATGTTTTTCCTAAAGTTGTGGATCCATAAGGTAATCCTTCATTAATTAATCAATTTTAAATAATTATTTTTTAACAATTTATTCAACACATTAGAAAACCACGTTTCTCCACACATTATTGTAATAATATTACAAGAACAAAGTCAAAGTGAGAGATTCCATTACTCTCCAAGAGTGTTGAGGTTTGATATAAATCATTGATCATTTTACAACCATGGATGTAGTAGTATTTCTGCAAGACGAGATATCAATTATATTTCATCTGATAAAGAAACAATAAGTGACTTACAAACCGCAAATAAATAAGTACTTCCTGCAATTTATGGAAATTTTCAGCTAAACATAAACGAGAATTACAATATGCTTGGTTTTCTATCATTCAGTGCATCATTTTTTTATAGAACAAAGGGTTGGCCTTCAATATGTTTAGCAAAACAACTCCCGATCACCCAGTATTGGACCATGAATATTTGGTGCAAAAAAATCAAGACACAGTGGAGAGTAGATAAGAAAGCTTGCCCTAGTGAGGTCATGCTCCCCACCGGCTACAGAGGCTCAAGTTCCCCATGCATGTGAATCAACAACGACTGAATTAGATTGCAACCCATAACACCATTGGTGGGCTATTGAAACCCACAACCTGTGGAACAAATTCCTAATAATCCATATTGATGAGATATGCATAACAACTAGCATTGTGTTGGGCAACTCCAATACCAACATCATTGGCATAGTTGGATACCAACATCATTGGCAGGGATGGAGAGAGGAAATTTTATAACCCCATAAGCAATTGTAAAATATTACAAAATATATATTTTAACTGTAGGCAAAGACACAATTGTGTCATTTCAGCATCAAGATCTAAACATTAATTCAAGTCACAATGGGCAGATAATACACCATTAAGGTTTTCACATGGGTGGATTTCCTAGGAATCCTATTGCAGATAATAAACTCATATAAGTTTCATATAATTTTAGATACCGCAACAATGATTTGACCAAAATAACCTTGCTATGAAAACAAACCAATATACCACTTCAAAATAAGCTTAAGTCTATTATCAAGCACAAATGACAACTTACAAATTCCTTTGGAAAATCTATGAGAGAGTGCTTGTTCCTCCCAACCAACAAGATGGCACCACCAACTCCTCTCGAGCATAGACTTCTTCCTTCTAGGAATAACGCCTTCTGTATTCCCTTAGTAATATTTTATAAATTTTTACTAGTAGATTTTTCCTAGCAACAGCTTTTAGGGTCTGCCTTTTACCAAGATTTTTCTTTTAACTAGGATAGGTGATGCTAGGGCATTATTAGAAATTATATTTTAATCTAATTGCTAATTAGATTTTATTAAATTAGAAATCATATTTTTATCAAATTATAGATTAGATTTTTATCTAATTTCTAATTGGTAAAGATCTACTACTTTTCTTTTAACTAGGATGGATGATGCTAGGACATCATTTTTATCTAATTTCTAATGAGATTGTTATCAAATTAGAAATTAGATTTTTATCAAATTTCTAATTAAAATTAGATTTTTATCTAATTTTTAATTGGTAAAAGTCTGCTTCTGTTTGTATTATGTAATTATATAAAAATATGCCAATGTTTACATTTTGTAATTATGTAAAAAGGGAAATGTTTTTTTTAGAAAAAAACATGAAGTGGGAAAAACAATGGCATGAAGCCTTTTGTAATTGTTTTTTAGTGAGGCCCTTTATAAACAACAACAGATTTTTACCAATTAGAAATTGGATTTTTACCAAATTTCTAAATGTTTTTTTTATGTAATTACAAAATATAAACAACAACAAACTTTTACATAACTACATAATACAAACAACAACAGATTTTTACCGATTAGAAATTTGATATTACCAATTAGAAATTTCTTTTTTTTTTTTATCAAATTTCTAATTGGTAAAAATCTATTGTTGTTTGTATTATGTAGTTATGTAAAAATCTGCTGTTGTTTATATTTTTTAATTAGATAAAAAAACATTTAGAAATTTCGTAAATATAATTTCTAATTGGTAAAATTCTGTTGCTCTTTGTATTATGTAATTATGCAAAAATCTGTTGTTGTTTATATTTTGTAATTATGTAAAAAGGGTCATGTTTTTTTAAGAAAAAAACATGAAGGGGGGGAACAATGGCATGAGGTCCTTTATAAAGGTGACATCATAAGATCTGAACCATTCTATCACCTAGGACTAGAGAATCTGATTCCAAGAAAGAAAGAAATTGTCAAAACAAAAAATATGATTCAGCTTCAACATTTAGAGTGTTTTTATTACTCACTTGGATTTTTAACTAATTTGTCTGCAAATCCCGCCCTAGAGAGCCATTCTGAGATTATTCGCCTAAAATCCCTTTTTTTTGGGGAGAACATCCTTTCCTATCGATCTCTTCTACTTTGGGGATATGGCAAGTGGAGAAGGAGGTGCAAGTGGATCGGAAAAGGTAAGCTTACTTTCTTTTTATAGAATAATTACATAATATAATATGTTTTATTTTTTATTTTAGGTTTGAAGTTAGAATTATAATTTTATAATTATACTTTGTGGTAAATCATTGAAACTTGGACAGGAAAAGAATCTGATAACAGAGTCCTTGCTTGAAGATGTTTTTAGGACAGAAGGACTTAAAAAACTTCATGCTTTGGATGCTAAATCCATTTTCTTAAGACAAAATCACCTGAAGCTAATCAACTAGGTCCAAGTAATCAACAAGCTTTACGAGAATCGATAAATTCCCCATCGTCTCTTGGATCAAGAAAAAAATCGAAAAAAGTGTCATTAACATCAAACACCAATAATGAAGAACATTGTGTTGAGACATCTTGTGTGATGGCAACTCCCGGGACCACAATTTTTTTTTCATCATTAGCTTATGCATCATCTATTAGTGGTTTCGGTACCAAGATAGAGTATGACCCTGTTTCAGGGGAGATAAGAAGAACATATGCTGGAAAACAATTCTTAAATAGGCTAAAGGACTCATGCCTTCAATGATTTAGAGATCATCTTCATATCACATTCTCTAAGATTCCACTTCACCTAAAAAAGATGGTGGTACAGGACATAGAGAATGAATTTGATACTGGTTGGTCGGTTAAGAAGATAAAATTGCAAATGTCGCTCAACTGTAAGAGGTTTCATTGCAACCAAACAAGAAAAAATAAAAAAATGCCTCAATATCAAAGATTGAAACAAAGACCATTTGACATACCTTTTAAAGTATGGAAAGAACTTGTAAAATCATAGAGAAGTTGGATGCACAAAGAAAGGTCGGCGATGAGAGCATTCAGGTATTGAATTTTTCATTAAACGTTATTTAGAATGTATTAATAGTTATAAGTATCTTAGACGTGTATTTGTGTGAAAATAAATTGAATTGGTTTATGTTTAAGGGAAAGGCATCCAAGGCGAGGTTAGTAAAGACAAAAGTCACTCATTGCAGTGGCCAGAAAGGTTTAAAAGCACTGATAACAACCTTTGTAAGTATATTAAACATGTGATATTTTTTTAATAAAATTTGTACTAGAAGAAATTCATTGTTATCTAATTTCTCCCTATTAATTGATTAATAGGAACTAAAATATGGAAGACCTCCAAATCATTTGGAAAAGGAGGTGCTGCAACAAAAGGGGTGGGTTGAATTTGTTGTTTGGATGGACTTTATGGTATGTAATCTTAGTTGGATTTCCAATATACTTTTGAACCATATTTTCATTTTATTTTTTTAGTACTATTAGATATTATATCTTACCTCATTTTATGGTTAGCATTGTATAACAAAAACATGCGTTGTGTTATGGAATTAATGCTAACATGTAATATTGAATTTTTTTGCCAGAATGCTATAGATAATGATTGTTAAGATGATGATCATGATGATGATCAAGACTATGCTCAACATATATCAAGAGATGATGAGGATGAGGATGATGGTGATGAAGGAGGAGATGATGATGATGGCTGTGGTGTTGGTAATGATGATGTGGATGAGACTAATGAGGATGGTCAAGATGATCATGAGGATGATCTTGGTGGTGGTAGTTAGGCATGCACATGCATTGTTTTTTATGAAGAAATTATTGTGTAGAATGATATTGTTATGTTTAGATGGATGTTGTGAATTTACCCTATATCAATAAAACATTTTGATTTGATTAAAGATATTATCATTAATATATTTTTATTTGATTTATATATTGGAAAGTATCATCATTATTTTGATATAGAATTATAATGTATGGTGATATTACCATGTTTGGATGTATGTTGTTAATTTATCGTAGAATAATGATATTCATGAAATATTTTGATCTGTTAATCATATTTGAATTTTAGTTTTTTTGATTAAAAATAATACTGATCTTATTAGTATTATGTTGCCATTTTATATATATGTGTTGAAAATTGTTAATGAATTGTTGTATATGATGACATTGTTATTTTTTTGGATGGATGTTGTCAATTTCCCTTAAATTTCTTTACAAACGATTTTGAATTCTAATATCTTCTTTAATGATATTTAGAAACTATGATATATTTCACTATGCGATTGAAATTAGCAAAATGAATCTATAAAGGGGGTCATATATGTAAAGAAAAATATACTCTACATAAGAATTCAAATGCGGATGTAACCATGGATGCAAAATTGAAATTAAAATTGGATGTTAAACTAGGAATTGATACAAAATGCAAACAATGACGTGAAAAGTGTTTTAAACTAGAAGTGAAAAATTGTGCAATAGTTGACACAAAGAAGGGAACAAAACATGGCATAAAAAAGGATATCAAATTGGGCAAATACAAGGACACATAAATGGACACCAAACTAAATGCAAAAAAAGACAAACAACTAGATGTAAAATAAGATGCAAATTTGAGTGATAAAAATAAGCAAAAAATGTTACAAATTAAGATGCCAAATGATGATGCAAACAATGGTGTAAATTTTGGATGCAAACTTGCGCTCAAAAAAAAAAAAAAAAAAAAGATGTAAGAAAAGACATAAAACAAGATGCAAAATGGGGTTGAAAAAAGGTGAAACCAAGAATGCCATATTGGATGTAAAAAATGATGCATAATCAGATGCAAATTTAGGCTCAAACTTAGACACAAAACTATATGCAAATGTGGACAGAAAATGAGGTAGAAAAATATGCAAATTTGGATGGCGAAAACGATGTAAAACTGGACACCAAAAAAATGCAAATTTGGATGAAAAAGTGGGCATACATAATGGTGCAACTTTGGACACATAAGTAGACACAAAAAATGGTACAAAAATGGGCATAAAAATAGCTCAAAATTGGATGCAAAACGTGATGCAAAAGTTGGTGCAAAAAAAATACAAAATTGGACGTAAAAAATGGCTCTAAATTGAATGTACCATTAGACACAAAATAAGATGCAAAGGTGGACACAACACATGACTCAACATAAGATGCAAATATAAATGCAAATTTGGTTGCTCAAAATGATGTAACGTCGGATGCAAGAAATGGTGTTAAAAACGATGCAAAATTGGATGCAACAAATGATGCAAAATTTGGTGCAAAATGGGATGGGAAAAATGGAGACAAATCAAATGTAAAAGTGGACGTAAAAAATGGCCAAAAAAAGATGCAAAAATGGATGCAAAATTTGGTGCTAAATCAAATTCAACACGTGGTGCAAAGGTAGGCACCAAAGCTGGTGCAAAAATAGGTACAAAATTAGAAGCAAAAACTAGTGTAAGACTAGATGCAAAACCTGGCGTAAGAATAGATGCAAAAACTGACACAGAATGGAAGAAGAAAAAGACGTTAAATTGGACGCAAAATACAGTGTAAACTTGATGCAAATGATGGCACAAAAATGGAAACAAAGAATGACACAAAATAGGAAGAAGAAGACGAGGAAAAATAGATGCAAAAAAAGACACAAAACTAGAAGCAAAACCTATCATAAAATAAGATGCAAATATTTGTTCAAAATTTGACGCAAAAAATGATGCATAGTTTGGTGTAAAAAACGATGCAAAATCTAGCATGAAAAAGGATACAAAATCAGGCGCAAAAAAGGACGCTTTAAAAATTGTACAATAGAGCCATATTTAGTGCCAGGTTGGTCATCACAATTATAAAAAAAAATGCACTAAAATATGGTGCTAAATCTAGTGCAAATCGTTGGTTTTGTTGTAGTGATCTGCTAACCAACTAACCCAACAAGGATCTTCCTCATCCAAAAAAGCTCACAAGTTGCTTGACTACCAGCCATGCACTCTTCTTCTATTGAACTAAGTGCAACTGATCTTTGTTTCCTGCTATACCATGAAAATGTTATTGACCCAATACTAAATATTCTCCCTGATGTGCTCTTCTTGTCAGTTCACTCCGTATGTCTGTCTGTATGAAAGACCAAACTAAGTGGTGCCTTTGAGGTTTCTCAACACATGTTTAGTTTCCTTACAATAGAGTTTGGTTGGCTTAACCATTGCTTGAATAAGTTGGTTAACTACAAAACCTATGTCCGGTCATGTGTTCACCAAATACATAAGTGAACCCACAATATGCTTGTAAATGGTAGCGTCCACCACTTAACCTAAAGTAGCATCTTCCTTCCTCCATTTCCCTGCCAGAGGAGTCTCCATGGGTTTTCTTCTCTCCATGTGGAACTTCTTTGGTATCTCATTGGCATACTTTCCCTAAGAGACAAACAATTCCTCATCTCCTTTCCATACTTCCATACCAAGGAAATAATGCATGTTCCACATCTCCTTCATCACGAATTCTCTTGCAAGATATTCTTTGCAATATTTTACTAGCTTCTCATCACCTGTTTGAATTAAAGCATCGACATATAATACTATAATCAACAATTTACTTTCAACCACAATATGGTAAAGGTTCACATCTACTTCACTTTTGGTGAAGCCCAACCTGGTGAAATAGTTGTCAATCCTGGTGTACCAAGCACGAGGTGCTTGTTTCAATCCATACAATGCTCATTTGAGTCGACACACATGTGACTCTCTATTGAAGGTATCACATCCTTCCAGATTCTCAATGTGCACCTCTACCTCAATCAAACCATTGAGGAATGTTGTCTTGGCATCCATATTATGTATCTTCCATCCCATATGTGTTGAAAGTGCTAGAATAGATATGATTGAAGAGTACCTTGATATTGGAGGAAACATATCCTCGTAATCAATTCCCTCTATTTGAGAGAACCCTCTTGTCACAAATCTGGCCTTGTGTTTCTCCACACTCCCATCTACTACTTGCTTTACCTTGTCAAGCCATCTAGAGCTCACCACTGACTTGTTTGTTGGTCTTGGGACCACTTCCCAAACATTGTTTCTAATAATGGAGTCATAATACTCAACCATGGCATCAACCCATACTAGTTGATACAGTAATTTCTCGAATGAGGATGGATCAATCTCTACACTCTCACTCATCAGATCCAGGGAGCCAGTGTACTGATATGGTGACCTCCTATGCCTGCGCTATGATGTGGGTGCTCCCACATTCTCTCTAGCATCATGAATTAATCTATCATCCTTTTTTGTGTGCTTCCTTCCATCTCTGAAAGTATCTACATGAGTGGGTGCTTCCTCTCTCTACTTCTCTGCATGTGGTTGATCCACATCATCCTTAGGTTCTTCCTTTGGCGCTAAAATATCATCTTCTCCATGAAACTGAATCTCCCTCTCAAAGGAACATCTCATGGCCTTCTCTTCATTGAACTTCACATATCTATGAACCATTTTCATCCTGTGAGATGGAAGGTACAATCGATAGTTGTGAGGTATATAGCCCCACAAATATTCCCAACTTAGTTGTTGGTTCTATATTTTTCCTTGAATCCTTGGTAACATGATAGTAAACTAATGAAACAAATATCCTGAAGTGTGCCACATCTATTTTCTTACTTGAAAAAAATTATTCTGGCATATACATCCCAAGAACCTGATGAGGACTTTTGTTCTGAACATATAGATCTGTGTTGCATGCTTCAACCCACAAGTTCAATGGTAGGCCCTGATCATGTAGCATCACCCGTGCATATCCCACAATACTTATATTCTTTCTCTCATCCACCCCATTCTGTTGTGGGTTATGGGGTGCTATTAACTCTTGTCTAATGCCTTTTGATGCACATAGATTCTTGAATTCATTTGACACATATTCTCCATTGTTATCGCTCTTGAGAGCCTTCACTTTCCTACCAGTTTCTTTCTCAACAAGTGCTTTAAATTCAAAAAAATTAACGAACGTCTGATATTTCTTCTACATGAAGAAAATCCAGTAATTACAAGATAAATCATCTACAAATATTACATAATACTTGTGCTTGGCCCTAGAGTATGTCGATAACAGTCCACACACATCTGAGTGAACTCTTTCAAGGATCTCTTTGCGCTCGACTATCCTTATCATGAAAGGTGGCTTTGGTGTACTTCCCAAATCTACACTCTTTTCATGTATCTCTCTACTCTGGTGCACCCTTGGGAATTCCTGTAGAAATATGTTTCATGATCTTCAAAGCTTCATGGTGCAAGTGACCTAATCTTCTATACCACAATTCATAGATTTCTTGGCTCTAAACCTTATCTGTTTTTTTGCTCAAAGAAACACAGTATTCTATATCCAATTTGTAGAGGTTCTTCACACAAACCCTGATCCACTTCACTTGTCCTGAGGCTATGTGACAAAGGAATGTCTTTCCTTTGGTAAATATCACATCGTAGCCACGGTCCTCCAACATAGCAACTGAAGCCAAATTCTTCTTCAAACCTAGAACATACATGACATATTTTAATGTGAGAGGAGACCCATAATCTCTCTTTAAAGTAACAATACCATTGTCGGTAGCGATATATCTTCCATCATCTCCCATTTAGATGTGCACCTAGAGGTTCTTCTCCTCCAAGTCACCGAATAATTATTTGTTGTTAGTCATATGGAATGAGGCTCCACTATCTAGATACCACACACTAGCAACAGCTAGTTCAAGACTCCATTTACAAGCTTCACGGATCACTTCATT